>VYZT01039692.1:45865-105362 GCA_013400735.1 Pomatostomus ruficeps
CTTTTTGTTTTGTCAGGAATAATGACTATGTTTATGTCCCAAAGGAAGGCAAATATGTATTAGTCAGACTGCTGGTTCAGGACTGAAGCCTATGACAGTATTTTTAATAAAATACAGAGTATTTAATATCCGCTTTTTTGTGTCTGCACAACTTATAATTATTGCCAGCAGGCAAAAAAAGCAACAGTAGGGGAAAAGAAAACTGTGAAAAAATCTTTCCTGATCGCTAAGAAATGGTATGAAAAGATAGGCAGGACATACTGGAGACAGTGCTTGGATTCAAGTGACTGGGGTGAATTGTACATATACTGTGAGACACTTAAACCTCGAAAAAGCCTTACAAAACCTGCATTACCTCACAGGAGATGGAGCATTTGTAAGATCTAAAACCTAAACCAAAACCAGTTTCAACCTGCAGGCCCCTTTGGAGCCCGGACTGTGCAATTACAGGTGCTGCAGATGGTGGAAAGCTGAAGGCACTATTTATTTTTTGGTGGCAGACCAAAAGTACTCACATGGATTTAAAAACAAAAAGCGCCTCTTATTTGCTTTGGTCTCCGTGTGCCCTCCACAGCACATTCTGTGGTTGCCTGGAAATGGACAGGTTTTCAGAAAACTGACTCCAAGTTCAAGGGCCAAATTCTCTGCTGGCACAACTCCACCAACACTAATGGTGTTAAGCCAGCAGAAAATTTGGCTCCAAATGCTGTCTGATCAACTGCTCTGTCCACAGACTCCAAGAAGCCCAGAAATTTTCAGCACAGTTTCACTCAGGGTAGCTAGAACGGAGCATGGACTGTGTTTTTCATCATATAATCAGCGTTAGAGATGCTGCAGGGTATGGAGTAGAAATGCATTTATCTGTGCTAGTAACCACTCCCTGTTGGAGGACTTGGCTCAAATTTGTAGGAGCTATGGAGTTAGGAGTTCAGTAGCCAAATGCTGTTTCTATTCCCTTAAAATAGACCCCAGAAAATCCCAGTCCCAGGAGCTCCTTATTGCACTGTGGAAGCCTCTTCACGTGACATTCCCAGTTAGTCAAAACTGGCAGCGCCGTGGTAGGGTGGGCAACCTGCAGAAGTGCCCTTTCCATCTCAGGTTGTATTGCCAGAGTAATTTATTTCAGAAATACTGCTTCATTTTTCTCAGGGTTTTTAAGGAAAATGCTTGTTGGCTCTCAATACTTATAGATGTTTCAACAATTGGTATTCGTCACTTTAGTGTGCATTTTGTTTCCTTTCAGATAGGTTTAATGAGATGGGTTAGCTTCTGTTTTAATTTGATGGTCATAAAATGTACTTGTTACTTAATTAAAATAAGAATTGACAAATATATTAAAAAATGGCCATTTACAGATTTATAGACAGTAACTGGAACCAGTTTAATTGGCTGGCATTGCCTGTTTTAGTTTGCTGGATACAAATGGATGTGAGCCTCCTGAATGTAGAGTAAATAAGCCCTCCAATATAACTGACATTGGATGTTTACTTGGAGAGACATTCTGATTTCAAAATTATTCTCAACAAATACAGTTGTTTCCAGATAACTGAGACTGCAAGTTGCCACCCATACTGTTTATTTTGTTCAGTCTACAAGTTCCTCATTAAAGAATGCTGCCTATCTAGATTGGTACCCTTGTCCCAGACCTTCTAGAGAAATCCTGTTTCCTTCCCTGGTTTCAGAGCTGTCCAACTTTTCACTTCTATCTACCATTTCTATGAAATCTCTGACCTCAGTTTTCATAGAAGCAGAATAAAGATTTTTTTAGTGGGTTTGGTTTTGTTTTTTAGTTTTTGGGATTTTTTTACTGCTACAGCCACAGGCTTAGAACATAATTTATAGAAGCATTGGTAACCCTCTCTCCAGCTAAAAGCAGGCACTGCTTCTCTCACACTGTTCCTACCAGTGTGGGCATAAACTCCAAAGGCCTCTTTACTAGAAGGACTGATGTGAGAAAAGAAAACTCCGTGGTTTTCACAAGCAAGCCAGAGCTGGCATGCTCCCAACAAATGCTTTCACTGGCACTGGTGCCCCATAAACACTGAATTCGTTTTCTCATACCAGGCTATTTATGATTCTCATGTGAGGCATGACAGCCATTCATCTTTCTCACAGGACAAGCAAACAGGGCAAGACCAGTATAACACTGAGCATGTTGTTAGCATTACTCAGAAGTAGATTTATTGGCATTGCATCTTTCAAAGTAACAGGAGGTAGCTCAAAGCCTTCCTCTGCAGCAGCTGTTTAATAAAACTACTCTGCGCTCGTTGCTTTCATATTTTAATCCCAAATCAGCCATAGTAGGGTGAAAGAGGAGAAGCAGCACTACAGGGAATGCAGAGTTGCATGGACAGCAATGAGATGGAGAGCTGATTTCATAGCTTTCAGCTACAGCCAATTTTGTTGACACTCTGTCTAGCGCTACAGGGATCCAATCCTGCATTCCCTCCCTTGGCCAAGGCTGCTCTTTATCTCTGAAACACATCTGTGACTCCAGGAGAACATGCTAATCTGTTGTCTTACTGGGGAAAATTATTCTTGTCTGACCTTATCAATTAGAGTTGGATTTCTTCAGGAATAGATGGAGACAAAAAAAGCACATATACAGGGCACTGTACTCCACCTTGAGCTTGTTGTTTACAATAACTGAGACTAACTGTCCTTTGGAGGGACTTGTTTCTCTTATTTTAAGGAAATCCCAGGTGACCAGTTCAACTTTGATGCATATCCTGTAAGGATAAGTGAGATGGATCCCACGCAGTGTGACTTGACAGACTGCCATTTTCAGAACAAGTCTGTAAAGAGAAAGTTCTTCAGCAAACTGAGTGTGTTTGAGAGGATAGAGATGGCCTAGAAATGCTGAAATCCTGCTGACTTTAGGAGAGCACAGATCTTCAATTTGTACGGTTTCCCTTCAGGTGTTTATCTACCTTCACCTCCAGCTACACAAATTGCAATTAGTTTTGTGCTACTATTTGCATTTTACTGATACCTAGTATCTCCTAGCTTAGTTTCTTAGTATTTCCTGTTTTCAGTATAATAACGCAGCAGAAGTTAATATCAGTTCCTGCACTAAAGCTGCATGATGGAGATACAGAACTATTGGGTGAAAATGAGAGTGCTTCTGCCCGAAATTAGCTGAAAATCCTGTTCAGTACAACAAAGTCACTTCATCCCTGCCTTTCTTGCAAGGGCTTAATTTACAAAGAAGCTTCCCCACCCCAGCCATTATATGGGAAAAAAATTAACATTTTGCCTGTCGTTGCTCAGGAGCTGCTGCCAAGCAGATTGTTTTATCCCTACACAAGTGCAAGCATAACTACCATGAGGCACACCGAATTCTACGAGTGGAGTGGTGGTGTGGTCCTTACCTGGGTCTGGAAGCTGGATTTGTACCTGTGCATCTGTATTTGTTTGGGTTTCTGGTGTCCCTCTCTCGTGGGTCAGTCCTGACCATTCAGCAGGATGGAGCTGTTTTCTTTCACATCCTTTGTGCTTGTTCTTGAACAATGTGAGGCTCACGTTGGGCATGCATGGACGTGATGACTGGAAGGTCACAGCTCATTCTGTCAGAGTTTACTCTCTCTCTTGTTCTCCACTGGGACTGAATGTTTTTCTCTCAAAGCTGCAGAAACATCATGACAGATCCACCTTCATCCATCTTTGTCAAAAGTTTTGCAAGTTCCTGAGCTTACAAACTTCCACCGTGTTTGTAGCACACCTATAATCCAGTGCAGTAGCTTGGATTTTTCCTTTCTTTTGAGGGGGAGATTTTTCCCTTTTTTTAAATCACTAACAAATTGTTTGTGCAAGATCTGCTTATGCATCTCAACTTTTCGTCTTTCCTGTGCATCCAGGGAGCAAAAATGAGTCCTAACCTCAATGCTGAGCAGGTGCCACACGACAGAGCCTCAGCAATTGTTAGATGCTGGTGCTAATGAACACAGGTACCTGGCACAGGCAGCCGTGCTGGATTTCAAGCTGCTGGAGGTGATGACTTTAGAGGCACAGAAAGAAGATCAGAAATTACAAAAATACTTCCATTCCTGACGGTTGGGAAGGACTCTTGTTTCTTTCATGCCTAATTCAAAGAATTTATCCTGTTGGATGTGTGGCAATGTTTGTATCAAGCGTTCTTCCTGTTCCTTCAGGAGTCTCGATCCCTTACATTTCTTCAGATGTGTTCTTCAAGCTTTGTCTTCTCAAATACCTGAAGTTAATTGGATTTCAGAGAATAAACAGAACAAAATGTCCAACCCTTAACCTCCTTTCCTTTTGTTATCTCTCACAGAAGTTATGTCCATTAATGCTAACTGGCTTTCTGATTCAGAAAATCAGCCTTCTAGAATGGTATTATTTACAAGGTTATATTTAGTGCCATTTGAAATTCATCTGACTTGTTTTGCTTGTTAGCTCTGCTTATGTAATGTGGTTTAAGTATTTTAAAACTCCTTGCCCTATTTTTAGATTTTTCTTATTCTATAGCATCTCTTGCTAAAGGGACTTAAACTGGAAATGGAAGTTTCTGCCTCCTTTATTTACTACTGTGTTGAGAATCTTCCTACAAAGATTAAGTTTAAAATACCTAATCCAGAAAGAAGCATCAGCAGCTGGATGGCTCAGGGAAGGAGTTGTCCTCATGTGCCTCCCAGTCTTTACAAACTTTAGGGTGAAATTAATTTCATCTGATGACAAACCTTAGTTAAGACCCTGCTTGAGCTGCCAATTTGGGCTCTTTCTAAATTGCTGGTGTGAGCAAGGAAACTCTAGAAGATGATTCACTCTCCCCTAAGACATTTATCCAAGAGAAGTAAAAAGATTCATCCTATAGAGGGGATTTTATCCATCCATTGATACTAAAGAGAGACAAGATAAGTAACTTACATTAGATGATTGGTTTCTAAATATCAAAGGCTGTGAACTTCAGTCAGTCCTGTAACACATGGGATATTCACATGCAATATTACAAAAGTTGCACACAATGCAAATGTGTGCACCATTATGCAAATCAGTGCACCAAATTGTTTCTGAGCAGGAAATACAGCGAAGCCTCGCTTGGGCTGCCTCAATAACACCAAGTTTTCAGTGGCTCTGCCATGGCAGCAACTTCTGAGGGAGCAGTTCAAGTTGTACCCTCATCCCAAGCTCAGGAGCTTTAGTCTCCAGTGAGTTTTATCCCTTGCTGAGCACAGTTTTCCACCCGTGTAGTGTTCACTGTAAAGATGAACAGAAAAAAACTTGATTCCTGAACAATGCTGAAACATCTTGGCCCTTGTGTGTCGTGCTGGCTCTCGCGCTGAGGCATCGTGAGAGGTGATCCCCTCGAGATGGCTGCAAGTGCTGAGGGAGCCCTGAGCACCTAATGTGTGTCCTGAACTGCCCCCCAAATTGTCTTTCCCTGCACAGAAAAATGGAGACTGGCCAGCTACAAGTGAGCCCCTAGAGCCAGGTGCTGTCAGTGCAGCAGTGCAGCTGGACTCCAGTTCCAGCAGTGGCTGGATTCACCATTTGGTGTTTCTGTTCTGAAATTGCTTGTAATTTACAATCCAGGGGTACAAACTTAGAGACTTTGTGGGTCTTGCTTCCAGACCCTTTCTGAAGATGCAGGTCTAGAACCATTTACATCAAGTGAGAATTGCTCCTGAAGCCTTTAAAGAAGTAAAAGGACAATTTATAAAATGTTTATCAAAAGTAGGTGCCTTTTTTCCTTTTTATGCCCCAGAAAATTCTTATTGTTCAATCTCTTTGAGTAAGTATTTTAAAAATAGCCTGGCTGTAATATATTCTATGTGTACTTGGGATCAAATGCAATTTCTTCTTGGAGATTTATATGTAATTATTTTATCCAGGCTCCTTCCCCCTTTAGCAATCTTAACAGTGCCCAAGGTTACTTTAGACCAACATTGATAAAATTCATTCTCTGATTAAAAAATAGTCTGATATCAAAACTCTATGTACACTGTAGACTTCCATTGTTATAGAGTCCTTATTGTCTTGGGTTCATAGGCTGCAGTCTTTGGAATATTGAATTACTCTACAGCTTTCTGTATTCTCCTTCCCTCTCTGCATTTTAAAGAGTATTCATAAACCATCATTTTATTGATGCCATTTGAATACCAAAAAAATTGCAAATTCTTCTAAAAGCAGTGGATACCAGGAATGCAGCTATTGCTCAGAGATTTCCTTTGAGGTTCCCTAGTTGTTAGCAAAGAAAAAAAAAATAAAAACCCCTAGTGTTTTGGAATCATCTCTCCTTTAAAACACTTAAAAATATCCTGCTATCTGTTCTTGCCATTATATTTATTAAGAAAACCATATAATGTCTGGAACAAGTAGAGCACAGTGTGAGGTTAATTCCTTTAGATGGTAAACCGGTAACTTGCTGAAGATTACACAAGAAGTTTGTGGCAAACCCAATAACAGATAACTGATATTTTAGACATGGTATCATCTACTGCTGATATAATGAGCCCAAAGTGTCCTGTGAGAGAAGAAGGATACTGTTCTACAGCGAGAAGAAAGAAAAAGCAAGGACTGTTTCTGGCATTTTCTGTCACTAAACCAGGATTATATTCAAGCTGCATTGTTAGTACATTTAAATGAAACTAATTATTAAAAACTGACTTTTTTTTTCTTGGAATTTAATGAAGCATCACTTAGCCAACCCCAGCCACAAAAGAACAACCCCTGTTTTAACAACGTTGGGAAGGAAGTAGTCAAATGATATTAGAGATTTAAAGTGCAGGATTGAAATTGCAGGTCTGGAATTTTAGCAGACCTCAGCACCACTAACACATTTACAGGGATTTTAATGTGTGAGCACACTAAAGACAGAAAGCACAAAAGAATAATTCTGTCCCAGAGAAAAGGACGAAATAAAAATTATCCAAAAGTTGTTGAATTTCTTAAATGGCCAGTCTGTGCTGAGCTCCCTGTTGAATGGATGAAGTAGGTCATAAAAAATTCCCTTCCTGCGACAGTGCTCCCACCGAGGGAACTGAGAACTGCGTCAAAGTGTTCTGGTGCCACCGGGCAGGTCCATGGAGGGGGAATGAAATGCTGAGTGCATTCAGGAAGGGACTGGATGCTCCCACAGTAGTGCAGTGCTGCCAGCTGGGCCAGCCACAGCATCCCTGGTTGTGCCTTCCCGAGCCCTTGGGACCAAAGCTCTTTCTAGGAAATGAGGGGGATGGCAGAAAGAAGGGGGTGCTGGAAAAACACCAAAAGTGATTTCTAGCAGGCAGAAGGGCTGAGGAAAGCCAGCAGCTATTGTTAGAGGAAGGAGCAGCCACAGTCAGCAGGAGCCTGAGAAGCACTAATCACTGCTAAATCACGGGAAGATGTCCCCACTAAGCAGAATTGCCACCCCTGCTAACCAGCAGCCATCGACATTAAATATTGTTGAGCTGAGCTCGGCTCTCTCCGAGGCATGCTGATTAAAAACGCCCTGATGAAATGGTGTGTACAGTAAGAAGTGCTACTTAGTGTTTTGTCTTCATAATGCTTTAAATTGCTCTGTATCCCCACAAGGTAGTTTACCATTCTCCATTAAGAATGGGCAACTGAGTTTCAGAAGCACAGAGCTACTGCGGGAATCCACCGACTTCGTGTTGGGTTTGAGGATGCTCAGATAATTTTTAAAGGGCCTGAGTTTCCACTGTTTGATAGGCAATAGTGAATTCTTTTTCTTTATCATACCTGTTTTCAAACTCTACAATTTCTCTAAGTTAGTCTTAATACTTCTTGCTTAACATAGATTAGAAGTTATATAAAAGACCAGAAACTGTTCCTCCCACATCAGTGCGAAATATTATGGTTCAGTGTTTTGCCCATGCTGATTTATGAATTCACAGCAGTAGCTCCATTAAGCTCTAGAATGGATTTTCACATCATAAAAGCACACTGTTTTAAAATTCTTTGTATTTTAGGACAATTTAATGAAGTAGTTAAAAATTATTCCAGACTGAAAATGTTTTCTGCAATCAAGAAAAAAAAAAAAATCTGGTACAATATAGGAAAGCAATTAAAAAAAAAAAAAGAAATCAAAACAGCTCACTCTTGATCATAGAATGTTGCTTCTGAAAAAGAGGAGCTCAGTAGGAGAGATTTCCTTTTTCTTTCCCACTCTCCCAAATGCCTGTGATGTGCCCTGCAGTAATGCTACTTTCTTTGTACATTGGGGAACTTTTAGGGGAAATTGAAAAATAAATAAATAATGCCCTTTTTATTACTGAAGAAGGTCACATTTTGATTTTTGCCTGGCAAATATTTTGAATTAGTGTGGGCCAGGGACAGTCCTTTATCCCAGATATTTCAGGGCTTTTATCTAACATTGCAGTATCCAGAAATCTTTCACGTGAAGTGAATATCTGCAGCAATAGCCATAACTTATTTGAGAGAAATGGAAATTTTCCCTTTTAAGCAACAAGAGAAGTCTGCCTGGGCTAAGATGCTGGGGAATGGTCTTGTTTGCTCCTTTTATTTTCATTAATATCCTAGATTTGGAGAAGCTTGTGGAGTCCACATGGTGTTGGGGGCATCCCGATCCTGGTACAAACCTTGTCCTTTGAATAGACCAAGAAAAAGCCCTCAGACCCAGAGCAGTATTGGCAGTGCTAAGGAGGAGCTGCCTCTCTTCAAAGCCATTCATGTTCTGTTTCTCTCGAATCTGTGGAGAACTCCCTGAGGCTTCAAAAGAGAGGCAGGGGAAGGGAAAACATCCCTCACCCTCCCCATCACTTGACTCCCTCAAATGTTACAGAGAGGCTGTCTTGGGAAGAGCAGTGCTGGAAATCAATATTTGATCAGATCTGCTTGTGTTTATTGACATGAAGGAATACTTCATAGAATCACTGAGGTTGGAAGGGACCTTGGGAGATCATCTAATGGATGCTTAATGCCAATAAGTGTTTTCTAATTGGATTGCTCCTTTTCCATACACAGGAATGGGGACTCTGGCTGCGGGCAGTGGCAGGGCTGCTGAGGAGCCTGTGACAGCTGCTGCCAGCACTGCTGGGGGAGCAGCACTGCTGGGCAGCTCAGCACCCACACTGGCACTGGAGTTACTGGGTTTAGAGCTCAGCTTCCTGCATCTTACACAATTATTCACGTGGCGTGTACCGCAAAATCCTTCTGCCCCGGTGCTGGGGTTTGTCCTAATGGTTGGCAATGCAGAGAACAATTGTCCACGGATGAATCGAGGTGAAACACGACATTGTAGCCATGATGAGTGAAATATTGGCAAAATGGGCACTAATCTTCAAGGTGGTTATTGTTACACTGCTTCAGTACGGCCTCTCTCTAGCTCTGGAATTCTTGTGCAGCTCTTGTCAAATTTCACAGTTTACCAACACCCAGTTCTGTACCTGGATGTTTGAAAAAAACATATTTTACTCTTGCATAAAAAGCTCTTTTCATTATTTATTTATTATTCCTAACAGAAGATCCTGTTCCAAGAAAGAGATGCATGTGCCCACCCCCCAGCATGGTTTTGCTATTTTGAGAGCTTTGTTGATATGCAGCTTGCAGGTGGCTCAGAAGGTGACTCATGGAGAGTGTTTCTGCTGTCTCTAGAAAAGGCCAGTGGCTTCTAACCAGGTTTTGGCTGCATCCCTCACACAGCTGCTCAACGCCATTGCTGCTGCAGCATGACCTGAATTCCAGTGTAACCATTTTAAATTTTGTTTTTTGGTCTTGCAAACCCAGTCATTGCTATTATGATTCTACTTGGAGTAATAATCTGTACTTTGAGACAATACTTGAGACCATTTGTGAGCACGGAAGATACATAATTAGATATTTTTTTTTCTTAACAGGGATTCATAGTGTTTCTTGTGACTGTGTATATATTTTATATATTTGCTTACAAGTAGTAATTATAGTAGATAGTAATAGTGCTCCTGTAGTAGTTAGTCATATTCTAGGTATATTTCTGTAAGTAAATTACACATTATTGTTTGAATATATCTTCTCTGCAGTCAGAGCTGCATTGCCAGCTTGGGTAGAAATATCCAGCCTGGCTTCAAACTTTCTTGAGTACTTTGGGGGAGTAGCTGGAGTAGAAAAGATCTCAGAATGGGCTGGGAAACTTGCTAATGTCAGGATAGCGTTTCCTCCAACAGGTTACAAATTATACTGTTCTGATGCTGTTGAGAATGGGGAATAATTCATCTCTCAGAGCTATCACGGCATATTCGTTATCAAGTATTGCTATAGATAGGTGATTTCCATAACCCTATTCATACCCCACGGAGTCGAAAACGAGTTTATCAAGGCATCTGTAATGAATATGTGAATGCTGTGGGGAGGGGCGAGACAGGACAGTGCTGAAAACAAAGGGGAAAAAAGACAAATACTCTAAGCTTTGGATGGTAAATGCCAAATGATAACAGAATATTACATGTTTTGTTACCAGAGGTTTTCTCTGGGTTGCTTAATATTGGGGAAAGGAATAGATAAGCACGTGTGAGGGAGCAAGGATGACGAGCAATAAAGCGGAAAATAAAAAAAAAAGGTTTGAAGAAACAGAAAGTTGCTTGAAAACTGATTGTATAAAATATGTATAGACACCTTAAGAGATCAAAATGGCTGTTGAAAGTGAAGCTGCAGATGGGAACCTTTCAGGGAGGGTTTTCTTCATGCCCAGATTTCCATGGCCGTTCTGTCATTCCTGTGCCACTCCTCAGGAAAAGGCTGCTGGGTGTCCGGACACTCAGACAGGGCTGCTGTGCCTGCACAGTAAATCCAAAATGTCTGACGTGCACTGCTCTGACTGCAGGGAAATAACTGTACATTACAGGCTGCTTTGGAGGATGGGATTGCTTTTTTTCCAATTCATTGAACAAAAAAGAAGTAAAATGTGATGCTTTTGTGTTTTACCAAAACTGCAGGGAAATCACATTTTTTTCCCCTTTCTTGTCATCAACATATTTCTTTATTCATGTAACAGTAGGTGTCATTTTTCTTTAATTATGCCCAGCTATCATATGTTGCTTTTATTTGTTGGGGATGTTAGTTTCAGGGAAAATAATTTAGACAGTTCCATTTTTCAGGCAACAATACACTAAATCCTGTGCTTACAAATTGCAATTAGATAAGAATTCTTCCTCCCACAATCAAATGTGGCAGTTTCTTACTGGAAAGTAATGATGAATCAAACTTATAGCGTAAAATGGGGAGATCAAAGCATTCAGGGAAAATGTAATGAAGAAAATACACTTTTATGGCTTGGCATTTTAAATGTCCTCTGCTATATATCACCGTGGCAGCATACAATGGTGTAAGTCTTTCTTTAGGAATGAATACAGATTAACAGAGCCCCATTTTCCCTGCCACAGTTTCCTTCCTCTGACGATGATATTTCTTTTCCCCCCACCTCCCCCCAACCTCTGTCTTCCCACCCTTAGACCTAAAAGTATTTTAAACATGTTCAGCCTGTGGACAAGCCTTTGCTAAAGGTTTTTGTAGCCTTTGGTAATGACTTCTAATTTACGTGACTAATTATCCCGGGATAAATAGAGATGAGGTGCTTTAGGATAAGGCTAATCTGCGTGTCTGCTGGAAGCTTGAGTGGTGCATTTTATAAAGATACAAAACTCAGCAATTCAGTGGAATTAAGGTTGTGACAAAAGGCAGGCAAATTCCCAATGAAGGCAATCACTTTTCTTCCTGAGCTGCCTCATTGGGTGCCAGAAAGGCACTGAGGGCAGGGGATGAAAAGAAGCATCACTCCAGACTCTGGAGGTTATTCAGGTCCATGCTAAAGCCTGGACAGGTTTTGCCTAAACTGTTTGCAAAGATATTTTTTCATACAACATTGCATCATGATTTGCCTTCACCATCCACCTTTTTGCACTGGTGTCGCCTCTATTGTTTAAATCCTGGTGGTTATCCCTCCATGCCCACCTCACTCCGGTTCATACCACAGGATAACCAGGCAGTGGTGGATGTAACTGTGCATACACACAGAGCAAAGGACAGTCTGAGCACCCAAAACCTCGTGCAGCACCTCACACTGCATGGTGTTAGCCCAGAGAGGACAAACTTACACTGGTGAAAGAGGGAAACAAGAGGAAGGAAATACAGCAGCCTTTCTGCTGAGCTGAGTGGTTCCGTTTTCAGAAGAGCTCTTGAATTTAGAACTTGACCTCCACAACGCTATGTAGAGTAATGCATAAGTACTTTAGGTAGTTTAGTCTCGTTTTCAGGAGTGATTTGAGGTGTCACACTTCTTAGGATGCTTTTCAAAGCCGGTTGCAGGCAGGTCTATGCTGCTCTAAGGCAGAGGGACGGGGTTCAGCCCTGCTCTGCACAGTTCAGAGGTCGCAGCAGCTCCTGCCCAGCCTCGCATTTTACAGCCATGGTCACTTCTCACCTGCCAGGTAGGAGATGGGCAGTGCTTGATTGTCTCTGCTCATGTGGCCCGCTCGCCTTCCATCCGCACTGGCCACCTTACTGAGCTCTTTGAACCTTCTTAGTCCAGGATGTTAGAAAAGGCCACGATTCCAGGATATGCAAAATGTAAAAAATGAGATTTGTATTTAGGAATGTACCCAAAATGCAGCCTTTCTTGCTGAAATTGCTTTTGGAAACTCGATGTCTGACTCTTTTAGGAGCCTACAATGCAGTGCTTAAGACATCCAGAGCGAAATTGCCCAGAGCAGGGAGAATGACAGATTACTCAATTCCCTTTTCAATTACTTAACCACAGGATCATCATTCTACTTCACTCAAATTGTGGTATATTGATTTCTGTTGTGACTCAAAAGATTTTAATTTTTAATAAAAAGTTAGCATGATATTCTCTTTATGTGTATAAATCCAGCATAATCTGGCTTTTGCAGACAGGGTATTTAAGTCGAAAGACCCCATAATATCTGTCATGTTTATAAGGACCTCTCCCTGAGCTCACACAACCAGCACCCCCTTGCTTCATTTCCCCACAGGACAGCAGTAACACAAAAGCCTTTGAGGCATAGACGAGACAATTATAACATAATGAACTTTTAAATTTCAATAACCCTTACCAAAGTTGCTAAAAAGCTCTCATTGTAAAAAATTGGGAGTTTCAGTATCAGGCAATGTAAATTAAAGAGAAGCAAAAGGAAAAAGTTATCCAAAGCTTTTCCTAGCTTCTATTTACAATAACAAGAAAAAATTATATTCCTATAAGGCCAAATTGCTATGAATGGGCCTGGGGTTTTGGTACAATACTGAAGAACTTGCCTTAAACTGCCTGTAGGTTGTGCATACTGACCCCCAACTCTGTTTTACTGAGAAATGTGGTAACAACTCAGCTAACAGATTTTCCTTCCTTGGCCATCCCCGCCCCAAGGACACTGCAGATTCAGATGCAGCACCTTGCTCAGGGCAGGGCCCCTTCCCAGGCCATCAGCAGCTCTAGAAACCCCGTGCCCAGGTAAAAAGCTCCTACACCAGCAATCCCCAGAGTGATAAAGAATTTCTAGACGTTTTTCCATTTGACAGCTTCCATGGAAAAGCTACACAGTGAAACTTGGCCTGAGGAAATTTCTTGGGGACCTTCTGTACTTGCTGGCACACTTCCCAGGAAGGGACTAATCAGAAAAAGCCATTTTTCACACTTGTTCCTTGGCCTGTCCTCTGTGACCTATTTTCTTGACTAATCCTGTGATTTTTATCCCAGCAAATGCCAAATTGTTTCTGTTTCTGCCTGCTTCTGGCCAGTCCTATAACTCTTAGCTCCCAGCAAGAGTTTGCTCCCAGCAAAATGTGGAATTTCGAGTGGTTCCTCTTGCTCGAAGCACTCCTCAGAATCAAGGGACAGTACAAGTAACTCCAAAATTCAGGAGCAGCAGCATTGTCTGTATGGGTAAATGAAGATTTTGAGCAGCTGAGGTCCTCCCTAGAACATGAAGTGCAGTGTGGCCAGGCCGTGTGTGCTGTGAAGTTTGAGTTCCGGAGAGCAGGGAACCCCTTGCGAGCTTTACACGATCATCTGCGAAGCTTTTCTTTTGTTGCCAAAAGAGGGAGCCCTCACAGAATTCTCTCTGCTTTAGCAATAGTTTTGCTCTTTGAAAAAGCTTTGAATTTTGTTTTTCTTACAAAACTTGAGGCCTCTTAGGTTTGACTTTATGGCACAGATAATGTGAGCTGTGAGTTTCTCTCCCTTCGGTTTCACAGTGACCTCAGGGTACAAAGAGAGAAAACGAGCTTTTCATTTTCAGAATTATTCAGCTGGCTATCATTAAGTACACAATGCAGTTTCATTAAATACCATATTTTAGCATTCCAGCATTAGAAATAATAATCCTGCTCCACTGGACAGTGCTCGCTAGGCACAGAACTTATTTTAAATGGTACAGGACTTTGTGTGTTGTAATTTGGGTTCCACGTTGCCCTCTGTTTATGTGAGCTGGAATTGTCAAAGCTGATACCTGATTCACCTCTTGGCCACCCCAGAATGACATTTTTATTCTGAAATACTGAATTAATTCTGAAATTCTGAACGTTTGAGATGGGTGAGCAGCATCTCTCCAGTTTGCCTGAAGATAAAAAGGGTAAATTAGTGCTGGGTTTGTTTGTAATCACTGGTAGACTGCAATCAAATAAATTTTGGAGAGATTTATGAAGAATTATGCAACTTGCTACTGATTTTTACCCGTGGATTAGGTTCAAAGCAGTGAGAAAATACAGTCACTTTTATTAGTGTTTATCCACAGAGGGAAAGCCTTTGTCTCGAGTTCTGCAAGAGACTGCAACAACAAATAATAACTTTACCAGAGAGACTCAGTGAGTGTTGATTCATGGCTCACCCTTACCTCTTTCTGAGCTTGAACTGGTTAAAGGAAACCCTGGCATGAGGAATTGCGAGTTATTTTAGCTGATCTCTGCCATCTTCTCTGAACCTGTACTGTTCCCTAGACTAGTTCCCATCTGAAGAATTTATTTTCAATGTAATGGTTCTTCTGACTCGGTGGCTCCAGTGCCCCATTTGGTATTTTCTCTGTTTGGCACAGCAGCTCTCTCCCCCTTTGGGCTGTAGTCTGAATGGATATGACAGTCCAGCCTTTCTCATCTCCCTCAAATCTAAGCCAAAGCAAAGCCAATAACTGGGCAGTAGGATTTAAAAAAATACTTTTATTTGGTAACTTGAGATATTTTACCTTGCTGGTTTTTTTGATTCAAATCAGAGCCTCCAATCATCCTGTTTTAGTGGATTTTGATGCTTAGAATCATTCTCAAAAATACATTACTGCTTAAAAATTATTTGGGTGTCTAATTCACTCTTAGGTCCGTTGTTCTCAAAAAATGTCACATCCTTTCTCTTGGCATGACCTGGAGTGTAATACAGCAGGATTGTTAAATCAGAGCAAAATCCCACTTTAAATTAATATTTCTGCTTTGTTGTTAATCAATATGGTGTTAGGGCTGCTATGGGATTATTGTACCCTAATAGTGGTGAGATTCAGAATAAGTGCAAGGAATGGATCGACTGAGATAGGCAGAATCACATTTAGATGATCACTTCTTTTTCTCTTTTCCATTATGTTTTTCTTGTTGTTTTGAACACTATTAACATTCCCAGTGCTGTACAGAAACACTGGGGAGACAGGGCAAGAGAGAAACTGATTGAAATCAAATTACATGATAAAACAGAAAAATAAACCCAGAAATATTTTTAGGCATATTATTTAAAAAAAAAAAAAAAAAAAAAAAAAAAAAAAAAAAAAAAAAAAAAAAAAAAGAACATTCAGACTTAAGATTGAGATGGCCAAAATGGGTGTTTCTGACATTTTATGGATGTTCTGCATAGGTAGTGTGCCTCCAAATATTGGATGCTCTGATATACCATATGTGCTGCAATTCCTAAGCAATACAGCAGATGTTTTAGGTGATCAATTCAGAACTCACTGGCTTTGTTTAGCTCTCCTCATTCCCAATTTTATATGATGTGAATGTGCCTGTCATCATAAGTAGAGGAACAGTTCCATATTTAAAAATCCGTGCATAATTCAAAGTTGACACGGTAGCAATACTCAAACACTCCTCAGCCTAGAAAATCTCATGTTCCTCAGAGTCCAAAGCACCTAGTTAGGGAAAGCTGTGGCCAGCAAAATTTAGCTTTGTGTGGCTTGAATCAAAACTTAACTGTTCTTTTGAGTTTAGGTTTATTGTGCGAGGCAGATGAAAGCTGACAGTTCTGATTTCTTTGCTGATCAGAGGGCTGGGGGAGCTGGTTTCTTTGCTTATTTGGTTTTAAGAAAAATTTCATCTTATTTCTATGTAATCTGCTCCAAAGCCATCTTCCTAATGGCACTTTTTTATCTTCAGCTCTCTCAACACTTTCTTCTCCGCTGCCCCTTGCTTTGCCAGCTCCTTGTATGCAAAGTGCCTTTTCTGCCCTAAGATCAGCTTCTCTTTCGTTTCCTTTTTTCTTTTCCTTTTTTTCAAGGAGCTTTTTAACAGTAATCCCCAATGATTTTACTTAGTTTTCTGCTCATGTGGGCTGGAAATCTATTCAGGCTTCATTAAAAAGCTCATTTGAAAATACTGATTCGATTGCATTGTCTGAACTGTTTAGTTTATTTATTTGGGGATATAAAAGACGTGAACTCTCATATTTTTTCCAGCTGTAAATTAGCACATATATATTTCTGGTGGCTGACACAGTAGGGAGACTTTCTTCTGGAGTGGTCTTTGGGAACAAACTTTCCTCTGGGGAGGCTGGGGCTGGAGAGGGCAAAGCTGAGCTGGGCTCCTGCGTCTCCCCCGTAACCCAAACCCGCAGGGCCGTGGCAAGGGGGGCCACAATTCAGAAGGAAAAATGTTCTCTGTCTTCAGCGCCCAAAAGAAAAATTTAAGCTCGCTGAAAACAAGAATGAATCTGACACCTAATTTTGCCACTATAAATTGGAACATTTACATTTGTGTTGGTCTTTCAAAAAAAAAAAAGTTAAGAAAATCATGAAATATAGCTGTCTGACACAATAGAGTTCAGGCTAAGAACAAGGATAAATTTTCCTGGCATTTTCACCTGTGGAAACTTTGTTCACCTTTCCTGCAACTGTGAAATTGGTTTGAAATGATGGAGTGATGCTTCCTCCTGAGTTATTCTTGACATACCACAGCTTTTTTGCTAACTGAAAAATAGGTACTCTTTGGGGAGGCAAATTGCTTTTCCTAACACAGTATGCAAATGTTGTCGTAAACATCTAGATAATTAATTTTTAAGGTTAATGCTCAATGGATGTTTGGAAACCTCTTGGATTTCTTCTAAAAAATGAAGACCGTAAATAAGGGCAGTGGTAGCAATTAAAACACGGAACTATCTATTTCTAAAAGAGATGGAAACTTCAGCGTGACTCACAAATCACGGGTAAACATCCACATTTCAAATTACCTCGAGAAACATATTTTCTGTGCAGCCCAAAGCACAACAGCTCTGCAGTATCTCCTGACAGAGTCACCACAGCCTTGGTTAAATGTTTGTTACATGAGAGCAAATCTCAGCTTCTGTCTCGTGGGGATCTGGTTCTGAGGGCACAATCTCCCTTCAGTGGCTCTCAGGGGGGGAACTGGGGACACTCAGCCTTTGCTGGGCTGAACCTTGAAACATCTCCACATTTGTGATGCAGAAAATGAGCAGTTTCACGTCAAAATCGGTTGATAGGGCATTTGGTTCCCTTCTTTCTTCCCCTGGGTCCTCATGCTCAAAGCAATCCCCAGTTTGCCACTCACCAGATCTTTCACGGGTGTGTGCTCTGGGATTTTAACCACCACTAGATCTACATCAGGTAGCAGGGCCCCAGTGAATTGCTTACAGAACAACTGTACAAGAGAGATAATTTGAACCTGTTAGCAATGAAGCTAACGAAAAGAGAGTTTCAGACCTCTTATCTCTGTTCAGTGGGGAGGACAAATGTTGTCCCCTATTTTATTAGTCAGAATAACCTGACAAGGACTGAGGAGAGGAGCGAACTTGTAATATCTGGGTGGCCTCATTTTCTTACACAGGTCTGCTCTCAGGCACACTGACTCAGCTCGGTGATTTTGATGAACCAAAATTTTATTTTCTCCTTTAATATAACACAACATATTATTTACAACATATATAACTCTCTTCAACTGCTGTGAATAAAAATTCCTCTGGAATGGTTTTCACACTTTAAAGCACCTGGGTGAAGGATTTGGGCTGAAATGCCAAATTTAAAAACTAAAATAAAACTGTCCCAATTGAGATGCATAGAATGAAATGCTGCCTTGGCTCCACCGGCCTCCATTTGACTTTTTTATTAACAGTTCTAGAGACACCACCCAGAGATTAAACATGAATTACATGAGATGGTGTACAGAGGCAGAGTGGCCCTGGGAGTGGCTGTAAGGAGTCCCAGAGCTGCCCTGTTAGTCCTTAGGAATTTTGATAGAAGTTGCAGCCTGAATGGACCTTGTTCCACAAATTCTATGGCTCAAGATCCCAGTTGCAGGGATTTAGTAATGATTTTAGCACATTTCATAGGAAAGTACAACGACATTAGTTCAGAAACAAATGAGAAGGTGATGGGCCTGTTTGAAAAATCAGATTGTTCCTTTTACCTTCAGAGTAGCCCACGCTCATTTGTGCCATTTGACTTCTCCAGACAGTGCTGTCACGGGCTGTAATTAAACAGGCAGGGTTTGGGATAATGAAGATTGGGATGCTCTGAATCTTTTGTTGAAGTGAATATGGCAAGCAGTGGTCTGGTTTGGGAAAAAAAGAAATTTGAGCAATAGAAAAACAAACTCACTGCCATGGATTGTGAAAGGAAACAGACTCAAACTGAAATTAGATGAAAAGCTTGAAATTAGATGAGACCAAAATAGTTGGACATATAAATTTATGTATTTGTCCATACATAATAGATTCTAATTTAAGTTTTTGCTGCAATTTTTATCATGTTTCCCTGACTTACACACAGTAATCAAGAGACATTACACAATATGGGGGGTTGGGGAGGAATTTTGAATAATCTTCCTAATTTAAATGTGAAAACACAGAGTTATTCCCCCTTCCCTTCTGCCTGTCCCTACTGAGAAAACTCTTTGGCTGTAGTGGTGCCATGACAAGCTAAGCAGAGCTTGGAGGGCTGAAGACAGTCATCTTCCAGTGAAAAATTCTCATGTTTCAGGAATTTTCCCAACATCTTCAGAACCCTAGGTGGGTTGTTTTTTTCCTCTTCTCATGGAATTCTGTTTTTTCCAAACCAGTGGTGTCTTTGAACCCAAGTCAGTCTTCTCCCCACCAGTATGGGGCTATTCTGGCGTGATGAGTGTTAAACTTCGTATTAGTTGTCATGGAGAGAACAGAAAACTGCTGCTAAACTGCTGCTAGATCATTATACAACTGTGTAGGCCAGCCATGAATTTTGGAACTCAAGTCCCAATTGGAATAAATATTTATTTACTTATAGACAGCAAAAGAAGGTTTGGGAGAAATGATCTGCTGGTTCAGAGCTCAGTCTCAAGGTCCAGATGGGCCAGAGCAGGGACATGAACTCCTGGATTTGTGTCACCTTATGATGCAACCACAGACTCCCACAACGGCATATTTAGTTTAAAAATTGCCTTTGTTGGGGGTTAATCTGTCCTGCTGTTATCTAAACCAGCCCATAAACAATGGCTGGTCAGTCAATATCCCATTACTGGGATAGGTAGATATGCTTTGTTTCTAATTAAACATTCACTGAACACTGTTGCTTCTCTCCCCCTGCTCCCCAACAAATGGTGGACTTCCAAAGTTCATAATTGCTTTCACAAACGCTGCTTCCTTCCTTTGTAAAACTTAATGTAAGACAGGAATCCCAGCTAAAGAATGGCAAGGCAGTGCCTAAAGGGATCTGTGTCATGGACAGATTTTGGTTGTTAATGGCACTGTGTGGGGTCTGTAGAGTGTTTCCTGCCCTTGCTTACTCTATTTTTCAAAATAAATAAATTTTAAAGAGAAGAGTTTATTAGCTCCTGCTGCTTACTGTGTACTATAAAACATAATCCGTTGTTTGTGGCATTACAATAATCTCTATAGGCATTAAGTAATTGATGTCACAAGCACAGGATTATAACCACAGCTCTGCAATTTACATAGTAATACAAGGAACTGAAAAACCTGCGTGGCAGTGTTTCACCAAAACAAACCCCTCAGAGTGCTGAGTTAAATTGTGCAATGAGTAGATCCTGAACCCTTGCTGTGTAAGTACATGTAAAACATGCACAAGCCACTTTTTTTTTTTTTAGTGTAGCTAAAAAAAGGCCTGATCCCAATCTGGCTGAGGGGCCAGACCATGGAGAAACGGGCCTCTTCTCTTCCTTCGTTTCTTGCAGGCCCAGAGCTTTGGGGAAAGAGCAGAACAGAGGGATTGGCCGTATCATCCCCTCTTTTCCCTCAGTCAAAAGGCTTTCTGTTCCCATAACTTTTATTGGCAAAGTTAAGGACCAGTTCATTCCAAAGCAGTTCATTCCTTCTCCCTTTCCTTCCAGAGGTGAGATAGCCTTAACAACTTTTGCTTTGATTGTTAATATTGATAGTGAACAGAGAGGTGCTTTTTTTTCTTTTTAATTCCCAGTGGTTCACTATGAATCTGGTTGCTACTCTATGAGTGCTGCATATGTAAATAAGGCACCTATAGATGAAGCACCAGTAGATGTCACTCAAGAATATGTGGATGAGACCATGAGTATGGGGTCCATAAAGCTGAAAATGCCCATTGCCAGTGACCTCTCTGTGCAGCCACTGAGGGAGCTCAGCCTCCCATGGCTTGGGTAGTGATCTGCTGCTTTTGGAAGGAACCTGCTCACCAAGGGGCTGCAACCAACTGCTACTGCCAGAGGTACTCCTGGCTGTTTCTATTTGTGCTTAAAAAATGGCTTTTCCGCTTTTCCTTGACCTTTGTTGTATTAATGTTCATTCTGAACAGCTTTGGAGCACAGCAGGGCTGTGAGAACATTACATGTGAATCTTCTGTTCCTGAGACAAATCGTTCAAGGGGGAAGAAGGAGAGGTCTCAGCTGCTTGTTTGGCAGTGCTTTGGGAAAATAGGAAGGTACCAGGCATCACTGGTTTTGGGAAAGAAACAGGCAAGTGCCAGATATTAAGTAGGAGAATAAGTGCACTGGAAGAATGAGTAAAGTAACTTAAAGTTTTGGCACTGCCTTTCATTATTTGGACTTGGTTTTGATTCTGAACCAGAATTGAGTTACCACACGATAAATATATTTGCATCGATCAAATATCTGAAGAGGTCACTGTCAAAATGGTTTAAAATGTTCATTATAGTTCTTAGCATGAGCAATAACACATCCCAAACCACTTTATAAATGTTCTTCCACACCTATATTATCAATAATTGATTCCATAGAGTAGGCTACAGCAGATGCAATTTGCTAAAATCCCAGTCAAGTGTCAACAAGCTGACTGGTTCATTTTATCATTATACCAGGAAACTTTAGCAGCTAATCATAAAGGAAGTAAAAAGTGTGAGATCTTGTTTCAGTATGTGAACAAAAGCCTGTGATTTCAGGATGGAAAGAAAAGATTATTGCTCAGAATAATGTGGAGAAAAAAAAATTAGGCAGCTTTAAATCATCAAATTATCCATTTTTACAGGATTTGAATTAGTAGCTTTTTGGGATCCTTACTTAAATCAAGAGTTTCTCTTTGCAGGTAACTCTTGCACTCTGAAGGGTGGGCGGTACAAGTAGTGAAACTTGCATTTGAGGAATTAGGCAGATGTGAAATTCTCACTTTTTTCCCCAACACCTTCGTTCATCTAATCCTCCCTTAGAAAATTCATGCAGATGTTGATCAGCCCTGAATATTTCTCAACCTGTCCCACAACAGGTGGGAACAAGGAAGGATGGGATGCAGCCTCTAACCTCCCCCTCCTGCACAGTGTCCCTCCCCTCTGCTGTAAATCCCTCCAGTGCCAACCCCTGGTGGTGCCTGTGGGCAGTCACGTTGTGCCACTCAGCTGTGCCAGGCTGCACTCTTGGGATCTCTCTGATCCTGTTCTGAACTCCTGGGTTCTTTCCTGCCACAATGTGAGGGGACAGATTTCCAAGCATTGGCATTACAGAGTGTGGCAATAATAAAAGCCACAGAAACGTGAAATGCACCCTTCAGTACATCCTCAGCTTTATTTTGTGATAAGATACACTGGTTTCAATTACTCTTGTGTCAACACAGTTTACAGAACAGAAACACTAGTTTTGAAGTCAAAAAGAAAAGACACTCTTAGTGACAACTTGTGGCAAAGTTTCCAGGAACAAAAATAACATTGTGCACTTCATTTCAATCCTAAACCCTCCACACAGTAAACAAGGTGGTGAGGGACAGACACGTGTTCAAAACACACTCAGAGCAGGGGGAAGAAATCAATAGCAGAGACCAGGCTGGGTAAAATACATTTTGGAAGAGTCCTTGTGAGGTCCCAGGGCATCAATTCCAGCTGCCTGTGAGGGGGCTGTGGCAGGAGCTGTCAGTGAGGGGGCAGCCTGGTTTTGGTTCACAGCTGCAGCAAAAACTGCCCAGAGAGTGAAGGCAGCAAAAGGGCACGAACCTGACAGGAGCTTTCTAAAGCTGAAGTTGATCTCAGCTCTGGGCTTAGGAATTTTATACAGAAACCCAGAGCAAGGCAGGAATAGGTAGCCTTGCTGTTTAGAAAAGCCTCTGCTGATTCCTGGGATATGGATGCCCAGGAAGCTGAAGAAGCTTCCAGCCCCGTGTGCACAATAGATCCCCGAGTGCTGCTGCCAGCTCCACCCCACTTACCTGCACTGCTGGGTGTTGGGGGCTTGGAGATGATGTGCTGGGACGGAAGGCAGGGATGAGGGTATTTTTTGGATCATGGCTGGAGGAGGAGTAGGAAGATGACTTTATAATTGGTTTTTTATCACTCTTTCTGACTATATTGACTTTATACTTGACACAGCTTTGGCTGGCAAGTAAGGCCCAGATACATTCAGAATTAGATATGACGAGGCTCATTCTTACATGAGAAGAAAATCATCGGTTGCTACAGAAACAGCTCCATATCAGTCTCGTGGGGCATCTTTGCATCTGGCTTTTTTTCCTTCTCTTTTGCTAATCTGTAGATAAGAGTCAAAGCAAGTGCAGCACATCCCACATCTATATAAAAGGTTGGAGGAACTCTGCAGAGAGCAAAGTGTGAAAGAACATCTCATAGATAAGCTAAACTTAAATGAATGAGTTAATTTACACTCCCCCTGCAAATTTTTTTCCTAGTTTTGCAACTCTTGCTAAGTTAATTGAGGTGAAAATTAAATGACATCAGTCAGCAAATATTTTAAAGACCTCCAAAACCAAGGGAGAGAAAGGAGGTACTTAGAAAAGGAGTTACTAAGAAACGGGAAAAAATCTGAGGGGTGAGTTAGAATCTGTGTGGAGAAAATTGCATCTTGCAATGGAATAATAATCCAGACTCACTTTCAGGCGAGTTGTTTAACTTGATAAATTAAGGAATTAGTTAAAAGTAAGTGTATATTATGGGTGAACAGGGACCATTCTGCACACTGCAGACCAGCTCACCAGCGACGTTCTTCAACTGGTTTTCTAAAACGTAATGAATTCTTGATGCTTAGTAGATTAATATTTATTGAGTGAATCAATGCTTAATTTATTAAAAAATTGCCTTCCTTGTATTTTAATATGATTTATTACTCATCAGTGCTTATTGCATTAATTAAAGATTGTGTTAATTTTGTGGAAGCGAGCACGATCTGCTGCAGGTTCGCTCCGAGCCCTGGTGCACTGTAGGGACGCTGCCTCTGGGTAGTGCCAGCGATGGAAAGTGCTCCAGGTGGGAAGCAGAATGAATCACCAGCGGCCTCCTCCTGCCCTTGGGATCTCAACCAGGCAGCAGAGTGGAAAAGAGGCTGCTGCCCCTCAAGGGCAGGACGGGATTACAGCAGCAGAGATACTGGGATGATGCAGGGAATATTTCTGCTTGTCTCTTGTAAATGATGGCTGATGCTGTGGGAATAATTCTAGTGTTTCTCCTGGAATGCCCTGTTGCCAACATGGGTGAAATCCAGCCTTAGAGACACGGGAAGCTGTCACCACTTTCCCAACCAGGGATGACAGTCATTGCATTTCAGTGCTCAGCTTGTAAGAAATTCTTGGGACAGTAGGTTGCCTGAAGATTGGGATGGTCCCAAGCATCTCAGCAGGGGCAGGTGTTTGAGAAGTGGAAAATTCCTAAAGGCAGAACAAAAAAAAAGCCAGACATCTTGTGAGCTGAATCTTTCAAGAAATCTGTCAAAACAGGGAGAGGGCGATCATGCTGGAGGGGGGCCACAGCTGCAATTTGCATCTTTCAGCACTGAAGAAAGAAGCAAATATATAAAGCCCCACAGCCACGATTCTTCAGATGAAATTATTTTATTAATGGGTGTGACATTTGTAATGTCTCTCTCTTTAAATTCAAATACTGCTGTTTTTATAGCTTCTCATAAGTGAGTCTGCCTGGGTTTTTTTTTAAAAAAAAAAATCCATCTAGTTACTAGGCTGCTTGCATCCAGCTGAGCCCTGGAAACGGCAGAGAGCTAGCCCTGAGATCTGAGAGCAGGCTGGAATTTCCGGAAAGTGATTGCGTCCATAATTAGGGCGTTTTTGCATGTTTAAATGCACGGTTCTGGAATGCACTTTGCTGTTTGCTTCTCTCCAGGGCTGGGGTGAGTGTACACAAACTTCCCTCGACGACCTAAATCGGAGAAACCTCCTCAAGGTCCAGTGAAGGTCAGAGCAGGGATCTTTCCTCCCTCTGTCGCCGGGCAGGCAGGAACCACTGAGTTCCAGCCTGGGGCGCTTGGGTGGAGCCAGTGCCAAGAACCTGGTGGCATTTCAAATCCCTTGCAGCAGTTAGGTGTTAGATGCAAAAGATCAGTGCTGCTCCACTTGAAGTCAGAGAAATAACTTCAGCTTAAAGTTCAACATATACACAAAGGTTTCCTGGATCTGGAGTTAATTTGTTTTTTCCAAGGTCAGCTTGAAGGCAGCATTCAAACTGGAAAAAAGTTACAAACTGAACGTTTGGCTTGTAATAATTTCATTTTATTTCCCATTTGTTTAGCCTGTCCTATATCCTTTTGTTTTCCTGACATATCAAGCTAAGCTATTTTGGTTTTTTATTTAATGTTTATTTTTACCCCATTTAATAGACTCAAGTCAGGACCAGGGGCCAGTTGGACTGCATGCCCTTCTCTCTATTCCATATCTTTACATTTTCCAACTTTCTTTGATGCAGGATATTTATATTCCACCTTTTTTCCTAGTAGAGAGGCTTTCACGGAGTATAGGCTTGGGATATATATTTTCTGCTCTGGCTGTTCATTAGATATACAGCATTTGGAGTTCCAGTTGTGCTGAGAAATGTAAGCAAAGCTTTTGGCCCAGTGGGGGCTAAGCTCTGGCATTTCCCAGCTTTGTACATATGAATCAGGATTAAGGTGCAGGATCCATATAAAGTTTAGCTCATTAGGAGATGTTTTGTCTCATGGCTCCCACGGGCAGGTGGGTCCTGTGCTTACACACAGGATTTCTTACTCTGCCTTGCTGCTCCCTGGGAAAGGAGTGGGGTGAGCGGGTGACACAAGGCAGCAGCAAGGTGTTCTGCTCCCGTTTATCCTGGCACACCTGGAAAAAGGTTTGGCATGCATTCGCCCCACTATTCTAAACTAAAGCAAATGTGCTGGAGCACACTGCTAAGGTCACGCTCACAATGACTTAGCAGAGTTAAGAGAACAAGGAGTACCTCTGGAAAAAGACAGATAGGAATTTTCTCTCAAATATGATTTGTGCTGTACCAGAGGTAAGGTACCGAAGGCCAGGAAGGTTTCAGAAAAGGTGTTTTTTCCAGCCTGACACCCCACCTGGCTTCCCAGCAGGCCAAATTCATTCTTGTGCCCAACATAGCTCAGGTGTATTCAGTGCCCAACTGTGTCCGTGCACTTCAGCCAGGGAAGCTTTCCCACAGGGAAGTGATGGGCTTGAAAGGAGTTTCATCAGTCATGATTTCCAAGGAAGAGCGCTCAGGGTGGGGAATACCAAGTCAATGTTTCCTCCTCAAGGACTCTCAGCTGTCACACAGGGAATACAGTGAGTGCAGTGATGAGAATTAGATTAGAAGAAGATCAATAGGGCTGACAATAAATGAAAGTAACACAGACATTATTGAGCAAATTAGGAGAGAGAAATTAAACTGGACAGTGCAATCTTCAATACCTGCTAGACATACGGATGTTGGGCAAAGTTAGGGAGAAGACAGTAAGTGCTGTGATGAAGGGGCAGTAACTGCCTGTCCATGAGATGGGGAGAGCCCTGCTTTTGGTGGAAAGCTCTCAGCCCATGGAAGAGTGGAAGAAGATGATAATGGTCCAGGAGCACATGGGTTTAAGTGGCAGGCTATGGAGAGGAAATGGTGGAGACATCACCTAACACTGGGACCATGGAGTAGACAGCAGCACTGGTACATGTTACAGGAAAAGGAACCTCAGATGCACCGCACCGTCACAAAGGCTTTGGTGGGATAGCTTGTTACAGGCTAAAAATTTTCCCAACCTTCTCAGAATACGGAGTGGTTTGCCCAGTGAATGTTTGCAGCCCTTCCAGAATCCAGTCCTCTGTGTAAACTTGATTATTTGGCATAATAACTCCCTGTGTTTTGCCATCTGTACACATATCCATGATGATCAAGTCTGGCAAGCTTTTGGGGTGAGAGATATCCGGTGGCAACGAGATCCATGGGCTGAGTGTGCTCAGCATGAAAAGAATCTTTCCTTTTATCAGTCTTGAGATTGTCTAGATCCTCTTACATGTCTTTGAAAGGTTCACCCCAAGGCGATATAATTGTGTTTGATCACATACAGGCATTGAGTCAGTGATTGATATGAATAAAGAACTTGGAGTTGCTTGTCCTGGTTCCATGTCTTCTTCCCTGTGGAATCAGAAATCACTTTTATAAATATATCGGTCCATCTGTGCTTCCAGCTATCCATTTCAAGTGTATGTTCCAAAAAAGAAATAGTAACACTTTATAAGCGCAAATAAAAACACATTAAAAGGACCGAGGAAGGGGTTTTTTCTTCCTCGTAAAGTACATGTGGATCCCTTCCAAAAGAGTTACTGTGAGCCATGTAACTTGTAATTAATCCTGCTATAAATGTCAGAACACTCACTTTGCAGGTCTAAGCTGACCCACTAAAATTAGTCCCCTTTTAACAATTCCTTTTATAATTTGTTTTTCAGCAGAAACGGCGGCTTGACCTCCTGACAATAACCAGCCCCGGTAAGTGAGCTCTGCCGCGCCGCTCTCTTCTCCTTTCTTAAAGAGATGGTTGTCTAAATGTGTTTTTTTCCCCCGTCTCTGACATGCAAAATGAAAAACACTGTTCCCCAGAAAATCTTTCACCTAATAACAAGTGACAGCTATATTGTGCTTGGCAAAGCCCCGGGCAGTTATCCGTTCACGGAGCTGCCTCTTCAGACCTTTACTCTATGAATTGGAGTGCTGATATTTCTTTAAGCCTCCTGGGGTTACAGTTAGTGGTATATCTGCAGGGCAGATGCCCTCAAATTCACAAAGT
The DNA here is from genome assembly GCA_013400735.1 of Pomatostomus ruficeps. Classification (NCBI taxonomy): domain Eukaryota; kingdom Metazoa; phylum Chordata; class Aves; order Passeriformes; family Timaliidae; genus Pomatostomus; species Pomatostomus ruficeps. The sequence goes on from VYZT01039692.1 coordinate 73,478, forward strand.
GTGTTCAAGTATCACAGAAATGCAAGGCTGATTTCCCTTGGTGGCAAACGGGAGCAGTTTGGGGAGTTGGGAGATGGTGACACTCTGCGTGTGCTGAGAGACACGAGGTCCAGGCTCAGGGCTGAGAACCCCAAAGTGGTCAGAAAATATTTAGGTAGAAGTAAAATTCTTTAAACCATCTACTTCATGATGGCTTTTTTTGCCTGTTTAGGACATAAACCAAAATTTGTTCTTATTGGGAAAGTGTGGGGCTCTCTGGCAAGAGTGAGTTTTGAAGGTCTCAGCAGCGTGGTTGAAATGCAGCTTGGTTCAGCTGTGCTCCTCTGTGATCTCAGCTCTTAAGGCTGGCTGGCTTTTCATTTATTTCTATTTGCCTGGCTCACTTTCTCTCCATTAGCTGCTACAGAAGTTTGCTGCCCACCACCTTCAGATGTAACCCTGCACAAATAGTGCCACATTTCGGTTAACTTTGCTCGTTTCTCAGATGTGTGTACGAATTAAGCTTTCAGGTGGGCTCCAACTGGGACTAATGAATTCTGGCCTTAACTGGTAATGATGTGTTAGCGGAGTGAACAGGTGTTATGGGAAGTGAACAAAATGTGACACACATTTGCTTGGATAACAATTTTGCATCAATAATTGTTCTGACACTCTAAATGTAGATATAATCTGTGACATGGTTTCTCCTTCACTAACCTTGTTAAAATAATAAGAATTAAAATAAGGAGGAGGAACACTTTGTTGGGACAGATGTTTGAGGCTATTGGCAATTGCATCACATTTTTGCATGTTCACTTTTCATGCAGTTTGCAATTATGTTAATGTATGCTCAGGGCACTTGCTGATAAAAGCAACAATACAGTGTGATACAGTCATTGTCACTATTCCAACTGTAACTTCAAGGACAAACATGGCACATTTTTCATTCTCCATATCTTCAGCATTCTCTGTTTCTAGAGGAAAAAGAAAAAAAAAGATCTCTGAAGGTCTTAAGCACACACTTAGATCTTGGATAAGGGCACCAAAGTCCACAGACACTTTTTCAATGAGAGATAAAGAGAGTTGGGGACCAGAATGACTTAATATGAGAATTTTCTGTTAAACAAACTTCTGATACTTTCCTCACAATTTCTGATAGAGCATTCACTGTGAAAGGGTTGATTGGGTTGAGTTTGTGCATAGATGTGATCACAGTAAGTAGCTGTAGCTTCAGATCTCTCTTTAATAAAGCAATCTACTAAATCAACAGCAATTAGTTGGAAGCATCTGCAGTAACTGTGTAGGTAGGCATGCTGCACTAAAAGGGGGGAAAAGCTTTCTATAATGTGTACCTTTTCTGAAATGCAAGTTTTACCCTTTGATATTTAGCCAGAAATCTACCATAAATGGATACATAGGGAAAAAAATAATACTTGTTCATGGATTACATAATAAAGTGCCTGTTTGCTTTCAGTAGAGGCATTTTCAAAGGAAGCATGGTGCTGGATCAGGCCAAAATTACCAAAGAGCCTATAGCTGAGATTTTTCAAAGGGGTTGAAAAAGTTAGGCACTCAATTCCTGGTAGGATTGGAAAATGTCAGCCTGTGGATTAAAGGGTCTAGTTTCAGCCCTACAAATACAAAAATAAAATAAAATAAATCATAGCCTTGGGGCTTTTATCAGTCTTTGGAGACTGCTACTTTAAAATATTTAATTCTTTGAGTCCTAGCTCTAAGATCTGACATTGACAGTCTGCTTTTACAAAGTCGTGATATCGGTTATGATGGCTGAGATCAGCCATAATCACTGTCAACCCTTAATTTACTGTTTTAAATGAGGGGCTGAGCTGTTTAGTTGCACCTGCCAATCCTCTGGGGCTTGTTTCTGTTCTCCACCTTGCCGCAGGCAGGCAGCCTTTGCTTCTGGCAGAGGTCACAAAGCTTTAGTCAGAGTTGTGAAAGTCCTCTGCATCCCACAAGGGCTGTCGGCCACCAAAACCCTATTGCTTAATTGTAAGAATAGACAAAGGGCTTCAAAAGAAAAGGTGACCTCTGTGATTTGCACCTCTGTCATGATGAATATCATCTCTCTTGTGTGTGTTTGAAGCTCTTGAACCGGTTTTTCTGCCTTTACTCAAGAATTGATGGTGATCCCTTGCAGGTAGTACAACAGCTGTTCTCCATGTGCCACTAAAACAATTTCCAAAAACTGATCAGCCAATTAATGAGATTAATTGCAAGGTAAAATAATGCCATTAATGTAAATTACGTGTTGCTGAGACTTAGATGCCAAAACATTCAAAAGAGAGTTTGTGGGATCACAGAAACCTTAACATTATTCCATGGGAGTCACACTGCTCCCCGTGGCCATGGCTGTTGCGTGATTCCCCAGGAATCACCAAAGGGTTGGAATTTGCGCCCATTTCTTGTTCCTGAACCTCCCCCCTGCCTGTGCTGTGCTGAACCCACACCGAGGGTGACCCAGTGCTGCCTCTTGTCCTGCTCCACATGACTTCAAACCCCCAAGCAACGTGTGCTTGGCTTCCTGAAACCTGGCTGAACAGGTTCTGGACCTGGGAGCACATCTGTATGTTAAACTGAACAGTACAGACCATTAATCTATACCTGGACTGAGAGAAGTCTGGGCAAAAATGAAAAAAATAAAAGAAACAGGAAGAAATACAGATGGTCGGAGCTGCAGCTCCAGCGACACGGTTTGTATGCAACATGCAGGGCTCGCCCCTTCCAGCACCCCAATAAAGCAGCTCTGGAGAGCTCCACACCGTGCCCCAAACTGGAGGAAGTCTTTGCTTTGCTGTGGATCTCCAGAAACAGCCAGACACAAATGATGCATAAGCTGGGAGCGAGCCAGACTCCCTCGTGCTCCAATGTATTCCTTTGAAGTAACTGACACCCCTGTAAAACGTGGAGGGGAGTTCAGCGCTCTGCCTTGCTGCTGAGGAGCTGCAGGAATGTTAAGTTAAATTTATCAATGCTCTCGCCACACTCCTTTCTTCTTGCCCCTTGACATGCGAGGTACAATTAGAGTGCAGCTGTACAGTTCAGGGTGCCCGAGCCAGAGCTGATGTGCGCAGTGGGGTGGGGGAAGGATGTTAAAAATTCATTAGGAGCTGGCAGGGACGTGCTGGCAGGGAGTGGGACATAATGAGGTTTAAGTTTTGGTAATTTAAATTTTATTTAAACCTAGCTTTACCTCTGAATTGGATCCAAAACATTTCCTTAACGCTGCTCTAGTTGTCTTTGAGGTTTAGAACCAAAGCTTCAGGTAGTTTAATTTGGCCTTGTTGCACGCAGGAGATGAGGATCTGCCCCTCATTTCTGGGTGCTTGTGTTCTAGCAGCACTTTGAACACGCACATGCAGTCACATCACATTTTGTAGTAACCTCTCAATAGCTGCAAATAAGATACCCCTGTTTCCATAGCTTTTCCATGGAGACACAGCTTTTTGCATCTCCTGTGTTTATGATAATAATACAGCTTTCCAATTTCTCGTCTCAGTAAGGTAAGTTCCTCTCCCACTGAAGTATTTTTTAATTATTGATACCATAAATGGAAGTGTGTTGGAAACTATTGGCTTTGAAAATAGCTAACATGTGATATTATCCAAGAACCATCAGGAAAATTCTTTTGAAATTCTCTTTGATTCAGCCATCCTCAGGGCTTTATCCTTCTCTGCCAGTCTCTCTACTGCCAATTTAAAATAACATTCTCTTGAAATCAGTGCAATGTCAGGAGAAATTCATCAGCACCGTAGGTGCATGTTTCCCAGATGTATATAAACCTACTACATTTGGCAGCAGTAAATTGATTGCATTTAAAAAACCTGGGGTAGTTGAATATTCTGTAGTGTCCAGCTTGGCTACAGAGTGGAATATAAAGTAATTTTTTAAAGTTTCTTTCAGCCCTGTTTTAGGTGAAAAAACGTAATGCTGACTCCATAATTCCTGCCTTTTGATTTACTCAGATTTTCCTAATGTGCAAACCACATCAGAGGTTTACATGCAGGGACAGGGTAAAATAATCCTAATCTCCACTGAGATTTGATCAGAAACGTTAATGACTTGTGTGTGCTTCCTCCTAATATTCAAGCTCTTACACTTTCAAACAGGCAAAAAAGCTTGATTTTAGAAGTATTTATCAGTCTGATCTATGTGGTGAAATATTCTCCCCCCTTTAATATCATCAGTGCTGCATGCTCTAAAAACGTCTCCATTTCATTAATTTGTGATATACTGCTACCCTGAATTCTTTTAAGGTGGCTTTAGCTTCTGCCATACATATTTTACTGCTTTAAATTATAGATATAGGACTGTTGCCTAGTTAATTTCCTCTGGTTAGGAAAATATATTTCTGCTCTCCTGGCATTGCATAAAGTGATATGTGGGATTTGCTATATTTTTTAGCTGATTAAGTTTTGCATTTCTACGTATTACTGCTTATGAGACCTCAAGTAAAAGTACGTAAAGGAAGGAGAAGTTTTATAGTATATTTCAAAGTTTCATTTAACTATAAATTCCACCACTAAGCCCTGCTACAAGACTTTTCCATTACCTTCCTGGATAGTCTGGCTATCAACTTCTTTCTAATTGAAGCATGAAAATAATATGAACTCAAAGTCATGAAGCTATAAGACAGGTATTAGTAAAAATGATACCGACTAATAAAATGTGACAGAAAGTTGTTTGCTGCTAAAACTCAGGGACATTTTTTTTTTTTGCAAGTCCTTATTAATTAATAGCACATTGATTTTGGCCTAAGTATGTGTCAAAGGATGGCACTGAAGATTGTAAACAGCCTCACATAACCACTGTTCATGTTTGTTAGTGAGGCTTCACGTGCTGTTTTACTTGCAAAGGTGGTGGAGAAAAGACACTACTTAGAATTCCAGTAATAATTGAGTCTTTTAATGCTCAGTGAATTATTTCCCATATCACTAAGACACTGGGTATTAATCCACCCATTTGCCCACAATAATATGAGATAACGGAGGGAGTCAGAACCTCGCTACTCAGCAAGGCAATACACCCCAAATGGTTTGTCTGAACACAGAGTACAAGAATTTCCCTACCATAAAAATAAAATATAAATGCTAAAATCTCAGCTCAAAGTGAAATCCCCATGCTGTCTGTCTTAGCTGAACCATAAAGCTACAGGAAGAAGTTTGTTCCAGACTTGGTGAAACTTTAGCAAGATGATTGTATTAACAGAGAGCAGAGAGAAGACGAGGACTCTTTTTCCTTTTTTGTGCCATTAGGTTGGCTTCAGCTGTCCTGAGGCTAATTAGGAAATTTTACTATATCCAATTTCTCATCTTTACAGTATCTGAAGAGCTGTAAGAATTTCCATTTGCTGTGATAAGGAGAAATAATATTGTTGCTTGTAATTACTCATTCATGCAGATCAGTACCTTCCTAATTCTCAGTTATACCTCTCCTTTTGCCAGAATAATAATTGCAGAGATGCCTCCCACTCACTGAACGGTGCTGCTGTTCCCACTGTCTTTTCCCTTCCCTCACACCAGGTCCCAAGAGAGTAAGTCCTCCCTGATCTTTCAACCTATCCCCAACTGTGTCCCCCAAATATCACCCATATCCATCTCAAACATCCCAGTTTTGAGTTCTACTGAAATGACACTTTTTTTGACTCAATAATGAAACCAGAACTTTATCCCCATTTGGTTTTGGAATGCTTACTTTTAGTAAGGCTCTTTCATCCCCACCTTCACATTTAAAAAAGTGACCTTTTTTGGATACATGTAGAAGAAGTGATATTTGCGAAGTCAAAATAAGACTGCAGAGAAGATATTCTAAAGGCTAATCCATTACTTTTGAAGAAAAATATCAAGCTCTTGCACAATCCCTTATTATTATTCTGGGTCACCATGGTGTTTCCATGCACCTTGGCATGTCCCTTTAATTGGATCCTTACATGGGAAGGTCCGGCACGGTTGCATTGAAAGCTGACATTTCTAACTAACTGACCTTTTCAGGCCCAGTGACACTCCTATAATGATTATCCTCTAGCATTGTTTGGACACAATACCACATACTTCACAGCACATAAAGAATATGTTCTTTGAGAACTATTCAAAATGCCCAATCTCAAGTTAGCAAAATGAGAAAATTGGGTGCAAACATTCATCAGAGTGTTATTGTGCAGGTATCGATTTGAATGCCCTTTCATTTCTCTGGGAAAAAGTGTTGTATTATAGAGCTCTAAATTAACTTCTGTTCTGTTTTTTTCCCCCAGTAAGTATAAAAAGGTCAAATTCATTCATAAGGCTGAATAGATTTGCAGGATATAAGCAATAAGATAGCAATCAACCTTCAAATAACCTTTAAAGAGACAGTATCTTTTCTTGTGAACAGTAATTGATCTGCTCATTAAGTCACCGGGTACTCTTTGGGGCTCACCTGGGCAAAAATGTGTGAGACCTGTGACGAAAGGATGTCAGCTACGGCAAAGCAGGAACAAATCCTCGTGTGGAAATCCAGATATTTTACAGGTTTTGAGGAGTGTAAAGTTGATGCGAGGATTGATACTGCAATGTGAATTCCTTGACTTGACTGTTACACGGGTGAGTGGAAAAGACAGAGAAAAGGCCACAAAGTGTGAATTTGGTATTTGTGAGGACGACAGTCATAGCGTGTTCATACCTGCCTGGAACCTGGATACATCTTCAGCTTCCTTTTCAGATTTAGTGGCTCAGGTGGGAGGGTGACCACTGCCTCTGCTCAGTCTGTGTGCAGGGGGTGCACATATAGGGGACCTTCTGCTGCACATGGGGTAAGGCTGGGCATTGTTCTTCTGTTAAATTCAGTCACATTGTCAAATTATAGCTTCCTGTGCATCCTGAGGGCTTTGGGGATGTGTGTGGGGGTTCATCACCTCTGCCCACACAGACACAAACCTGTGCCCGGGTTGGTGCAGCTCTGACTCCCTGGGTGCTGCCTCCTGTCACCTGCAGTCCTGGGCTGTGGCTCTGCAGCTCCGCTTGTTCACACAGCTCAGAGCAGGATTGCAGGGAGTCACCTGAGCTGCTGAAGGGCTGCTGGAGATTGCTTCAGGGGAGCAGTATTTAGCCAGAGACTCGCTCAAAGTGTCAGGATTGCCAATTTAAGATAGCAATCAGAAGATTAGCGTTCTGACCATGTCCATATTTCACTTCTGCATGCAAATCCACGCTGTGTTTTTAGTATTATTTTTATGAATTGCACACAGGCTGAGGACTATCTGTGCATAATTGATTACAGTGACTTGTCTCGGTTCTTATCTTTGATCAGAATTTTTGGAAGCAGTGAGCATCCCAGGTGACGAAGGCTTTTTATGCTGTAAATGTTTGCACATAATCCTTTCTGTTTTACTTCGCAATGTGCAGAATGAGCATCTCGCTCATTTAGAGGGACTGAAAATGAGCAAGTCTGTGCACAGGTGTATTGTGCTCCTCTTTTTGTGTAAGCTCAGGGAAAACTTAAAACAGTAACTTTTTTTCCTCACAAACCTTATTTCTTCAGTATCAGATGTTTTTAGAAAGATGTTTTTAGAAAGGATGGAAAGCGTTCTGCCTTTTTATTGAAATTTTAATTTTCAAGGTCACCTGTCACTCTTCACTTAGGCACATTTCTTCTTGCTGAGTGACCTGAACAAGACTAAGTGGGAATCAGTGTATTAAATATCTAGAAGGCAGCAGAGGATTATATTGACACTACGAAATAGAACACAGCGCAGAAATGCATGAGCCAGCAGAGCCCTGAACAGCAGAACTGCGCTGAGGACTCACCTGCGTGGGGCCAGGTGCCTCCAAGCCCCATTACTTGGGTGCTGTGCCAGAGACAGAGAAGCCCCAAACCCCTTTTTGCACTGGCTTTAAGGTGCAGCTGAACTGCACCTGGGCCTGAATCTTAGCCTGTGACTTTTCTTTAACCTAGCCAGGAACATGCAGCAAGTGTGCCTCATTTCTATTTTAGCAGCATCCATGTACCCCAGTCCACAGGGGTGTCATCCTGCTGGATGCAGTGACACCAAGCTGCTCCTGAAGAGTTGGCAACTTAAGCAGACCAAGCTCGGGACACTGGGTGAGAAACATGGAAAGAGAATCTCAAAAAAAAAATTATTTTCATAGAACTGTTTCTTTGCTCCCCCTTTACTCCAATCTCTGAAGTAACAGAAATGGCAAAACATGGTGATTATACAGTAAAAACAAGCAGGACTGAGGAAGAGTCCTGGAGCTGGAACTGCACAAAGGACTTTTCCTAAGCTCATTTGTTTCTAAGGATTGCCACTGGGCTCATTTCTTTTGTATGCAGAACATTTCTGTTAAAGCAGTCAGCCAAGGTCACAGGGAAACCCACAAGAAAGGATAACCCAGAGCCCTTATTATTATTTTGAGCTTGTAAGAAAGGAATTTTTAGCAGAGGTTTGAATGGGGAAGGTGTGCTGGTTCTGTGAATTCAGACTGTAAGTGCAGTTCATCACACAGCTCAGTGCAGCCTTGGAGGGAGTCATTTGAGCTGCTGCTAAATGAGATAACGTGAGAACTGCTAGGCAGTGGTATCACTGCAGTGTCCTTAAGAAGCGGGTTAAAGGAAGGTGAAATACAGTTTTAACACCCCGGTCTGCTCCTGACGTTGCAGGAGGTGTGGTGTCTGCACAAGACCCTGCACAGGGCTGCAGAGATGCTGGGAGTGCCAGGACACAGAGTGCTGCCAGAGGAGCCAGGCAGGGGAGGGGAAGGGGCACAGGGCAGAGAGGATAAGGAGGGAGGCAGCATACACCAGCAAGTCACATTTCTGGGCCATATGGATCCAAATAAAAATAACTGTTTTCAAAATACCTTGGAGATAGCAGGAGATTGTGTTATTCTTGGTGCTTTATTATATTACCTGCCCTGTTGCACAGTTGCATCCCTTGTCCTTATCCTCTGGGGACTACTGGAAGGAAGGAAGGAAGGATTATCTGTAGAGACCCTGATTTTCCTGCCCATGCTCCAGGGACCCTCACAGCGATCAAATGTAAAATTCTGTTGTGCTGTTGCCATCCCCTTGCTGAGCCCAGCTTCCTTCCAGGGACCATGAGGTTGTAGGGCCTGTGGCTGGATGCAAAAGGAACCCTCACTTAGACCTGCCGCACGTTTGTTTTGGGATCTGTTCCAGAGCCCGTAGATTGCAGCTGACTCGGACCAAACCCCTGATTCTTGTTAAAGGCTGGACAGTCCTTACAGCAAGAGTGACTTCATGCTGGTGCTAAACTGATCCCCCTCATTCCAGCAGATGGGCTGGAGTTCTGTTACCCGAGTTTTACTACTCAAATATCTTTCTATAGACTGGAAAACTTTCCTGAATGGTCTCGTCTGGGCTCTAGGGTGGAGCAGCAGCCGCAGCACGGCCAAGCAAGGCGTTCCCACCTCAGGGACACCTCTGCCAGGGTTTTCCCACTGTCTGCGTGGCCACGTGTGGCACCCAACAAACACCTCTGGACGCAGGAGCTGCGGTGCTCTCAGCCAGCACGGGCAGAGCTGCCACCCACCAGCGCTGCTGCTGCCGGACACAAACCGTGGGGACGTCGGGCTGTGCTGAGAGTGAATTCTGCCCACAGCCACGCGGCTCAGGAATTCGCTGCCGCAGCGTCACCCTCCCAAGGCTCGGTGTTATAGTTCTGTTTTCCTCACCTTTAACCCCACAATGGATTATGACCATACTTTCTCTTATAACTAAATGCTCTTCTGTCCTTTGACAAAACAGATTTGTGTCTTTTCATAGCTTTCTGTAGAGGGCTAATAATACACGGGAAAGCTTTACTGCCCACAGGAGGCTTTGCCTGGCCGTAATAATAAGAAATGCTGTTGAAAAGTCATGATCAATGTTAATTCAGTTATTTTTCATTTTCTCTTTTTTTATAATGAAATCTTCTACTTTATGCATTTTATCCAGTGCTACCCTATGAATTGCTTGTTGGAGAGAGGGGTCATTGGTTATAAAAATGAGTTCTTGCTGTTTGTCCTCATATGAAAATAACAGCAATATTTTGAAATGATGAATTTCAGGGAGGAAAAAAAAAAAGTGGAATCTTGGATGTACAAAAGATGTAAATATTGTTTTCCAGGTTTTATGGTTCCCAGATGCTTTCTCTAATTGCATAGCTAACCCTGAGTTTATTAAGTTATTTTCCAGAGTCAAACTCATTTGTAAACATGTCAGAATAAAAACTAAATTCAAAAAACAAAACCTTTGGATTAGAATTCTAGAGTGATAAACAAACCAATTTAGAATGTATTTGCATGTAATTTACATGTGCCAAAATAGGATTGCATGTGGTTTGTAAATACAGGTCTTGAATCTATTTAACATTACCGAATAACACAGAAGAAATTAATTGTAGCTCCAAAAAAAAAAAGGTTAAAATAATAAAAAGATGGCTTAAAATGGCCCATGTTTGAATAAGATTCAATGTGCAGAAACTGGTGAGGAGAGATAAGCACGCAGGGAAAGCTGTAAATTCTAGCAGCAACATCTGTAGTAGTTAGAATAGTATGTTTTATAGCGATTCCTTACCTCCCCCCACGGACATTACTACAGCACAGAGCATATTTATTATTCACTTTCTGCAAGAGATGTTTGCCTAGCACAGCCTTAAAAATAAAGTCTGTTTCCTTTCTTTTAATGTTCACTTGCTCAAAGGTGAGGTGAGCTTCCATTTGAGGCCTCTCGGCCAGCTTGACCTGTAGGCTTTGGCTCAAGATAACAATTTATAATTATCTGGGTTATTCCAGTGGCTCCATCAGCAGGTAAATCCTTTGCTGGGTGCAGTCTCCATCTGGAGAAGACCTGAATCCTTCATGTTTTTCCACCACAGAACCATAGAATGGCTTGCATTGGAAGGAGCAGTAAAATCATCATGTTCCACACCCTGCCTTGTGCAGGGAGGCCACCCCTTCCCCAGATCAGGCTCCTCAGGGCTCTATATGTGTCAAAAATCTGGGTGGAGCACATGGAACCATCCCAGCTCTGCCTGCTCTTTCCAAAATCTGCAGGTGAGAGGGAAATGCCATCTCTGGAGACCTGAGGCAGAGGGAGGGACAGCAGCCATGAGACTCCACAGGTCTTCCTCTGGCTCCTTGGCCTCTGCTCCTGCAGCCAGTGCTGAAATATGTCTCTATTCTGGGATTAAAGCAGCCATGTCTGGAGGGAAGGGGAAACCTCTCTGGATGGAAAAGGGATTGAGTAAATGCAAATGTCAGCACTGAGTTTAGTGGTACTGAGCTGCATTGCTGGAGTTATGGGGAAAGAATGCTTTATTTGCTATAAAATATCTATGTAATGCATGTTTCCAGGCTTGTCTTCAAACACCATGGAATATCCCTTTCTACATTCACAGCGCAGCAGCCCGGAGCTTAAAAGTGGCAGCAAAGCAGCCCTGCAATCTCTGCTGTGAGAGGGTCTGTAAAGGTCGTCAGTGTTCAACCCCACTTTTTTTCAGACTTTGCTGAGAATAAGTAGAAATGTAAGGATTTCTCCTCTGAATCCCAGGATTTTTTTTCTCCACTGGCTTAATTTCATACATTTTATTTAATTTTTAGAATAAGGGGAGGAAAAAAAGAGTAGGGCAAAGCAGACTTTTTGGGATAGGAAGCAGAGCTTTGTGGTGTGTTTGCTATTCAGCATTTTGTTTGAGCACCATGGAAGAATATTAACAAGGAGGACCAGATGTCAGGAACCTTTCCATACATTTTTCAGGTCATAATACTTCTACTTCAATGTGCGGATAAATGCTCCTAAATATTTTCCTGTACTTCTTATCATTTCATCTCTAGAAGAAATTAATTGTAGCTTGAAGAAAAGGGGTTTATTTCCCACTTGGCTGTGAGCCATGTTGTATATCTGCTTTAAATGTTAATTATTAATTAGGGTATAATCTATTTAAATCTATTTAGCTGTCCATTTCTTCCAAAGAAGGCAGCTGGATGAAACAAGAAACATGCATCATTATAGAGATGATAAATGAGCCTCTTAGCCCAGGAGAAGAGAGTTCCTCAACACCAAGGTTGGGATACACCAGGAGTGGAGGAGCCTCCCAGCCTCGTCCACTTGGTGCTGGGTACAGAGAGTGAGGATACCAAGATGGGTTTTGTAATTAAATTATTGGTAGTGAAGGAACATCCTTTCTGTAACATTCATTCTGCTGGAGTTATTGTTGCTGGGGAATGGACTCAGTGGGAGGTTGAGTGGTTTTAAGTTGTATTTGAAAGTGAGGAACTGGAAAAATAATAGCAGGTGATTAAAACAACAAAAATAAAAATCCAACAAGTAATAAAAAGCTTTTGCACTTATCCCAAGTGAGGCAGATCCCTTACACGAGCATCAGTGAAGCTGCAGCACTTGCATGTCTTGCAAAATATGAATGAGTTTGTTATTTTGGGAGTGAGGTTGGGATATATATCTTTGTGGAAATGAATGGGTTCTCGACATAAAATATGCCATGGCTACCTTTATCAGCCAAGTCCTGAAGATGAAATGTGAGGCTGGCAATTAGCACCAATGACCAGCTGTGAAAACAGGAGTTTCTCTCACTTCTTTTAATTATATTTTTGTTCAAATATTTACATATTTTATCTCTTATTTATTGCAAACTTTATATCAACAGCAAAGGAGACACTTTGGATTAAATTTTGTATATTTGTGTATTTAGGTCTTTCTTTATTTGCCAGGCTAAATGCAAAGCAGAGCCCTTGTTTATGTGAACAGTATCTATATGGACTTATCCGTAGGAGCAGTTAAAAGCTGGGCACTGGATTGCACAGCTCATCAGTGCAGCTTCAAACCTTTCCCAGCAAGCAGCTGAGTGACTTTGGAAATCCGCAGCGTGTTAAATGACACCATTGAAACGTTAAACCACATCATTGTGTCACCTGAGGCAGCTCCCTGGTTCACAGAGCAGTGGCTGGGAGAGCCAGAACATTTTCTCCCGTGTTTTATCTGGATCCATTGTTCAGACATGATCAGTTCCAGAAAGAAACACCCTGTCCGTGCTGCTGTTACCTTCAAAAAATTGCCCCACTGGAGCACAGACACACAGCCTGGCTCAGATGCATGTGAAGGTGCTGTAGAGTTACAGATATGTTTGTGATACTGACAATAATATGGCTTTTTAAAAAAAAGATTATTGTAACTGAGGCTGTTGTGTGCTCTTGTGACACAGAGCAGACAGACACAACTGAACTTTTGTTCTGCCCAGGACTTGGGCAGGCAGCTCAGGCAGATGGTCCATTTAGGATCCGGAGCCAGAATTCTGGCATATTCCTGATTTCCTCAAAATGTGGCTGGCAGGAGTAACGCTCAGCTGTCATGGGCTTACCTTGGACAGTGAAATCCAGACAGACACTCCCTGCTCACGGGATTGCATCTCATTCCATAGGAGCTAAAAGCTCCTTAAGACAAATGGATGCTGTGTCCCCCCCAAATTTCTGTGCAGTTGTCTTGACCTGAGGAGTTTTTACCCCTCCGCAGAGTTGGCTCAGAACACAAGAGCAGTCAAAAATGCAGAGTGTTTGATATCAGCAAAACTAAAGAATAAATTCGATGGAACAATGCACTGCTCACAAAATCGGTGGCAGAGCTAGCAGAGGTACTCTGAAAGACAATGAGGATGATCAGTAAAATGACTTCATCTGAAAAGAAATCAAGTAGAACTGTGATTTTTTTTTTCTGAAGGCTCTGCCAGTAGTGCAAATGGAGCTTGAGCTGAGTTTCTAAAGTTTATGGGGTTTTTTTCATAGTTAAAGATGCTGCCTCCACTGTTGCATAACTGTATTTTGAACCACATGATGGTGGATAAGTACAGCAATAAATGCAAGTTACTACTGGCCCAAGGCCCATAACAAGTTTATATTCATTAAGGGAGAAGAGAAGGCTGTACTGTGGTGTGCCTGAGAAGGACTAAATTCCCACAGCTGTAGAAATTTCTTAGCAAATATTTGAACAGAAAATACTTTTCTGTTCTTTTTCTGTGTGGGTTTTTTCTGTGTTGACATGAAGGAGGTTTGGTTCATTTTCTTTTTGGTAAGAAAATATATTAATTGTATATCTCCAAAGCCACATCCCTTGACATGAAAGAAAACAAATTTAGCTAAAAATCCATTCTGGTTCAGTGATACAATGAAGAAAGCATTTAAAATTATTAGCAAATGTTTAGCCTTAATGGGAATAGGGTACATAAATAGCTTTCAAGTATAAATAGGAGAAGGAGAAGAAAAGAAGTGAGGGGGAAAGAAAATAAGACATGAAGGAAAATTTGACGTGGACAAAACTAAAAGTTCTAGTTTAGTATATTTTCTGGGATCTTTTTTATTCTAAATAAACTAAAAGTCAGGTTTTAGTTCATAATGATGATGCTCAAAAGGCGGATGTGCCTGGTAAGTGTTGTTTTTTTAGTTTCTGTCACCTTGGGGTGAAATGCTTTCAATTCCAGCAATAATAGAAAGGGATTTTCTTAGGAATAAATACTCTTAAATCAGGAGTAGACGAGACCTAGAGGAGCTGGGATCACCTCAGACCCAAGGAATGTGCCTTGGAAATGGGGGAGATGCCATTTCATTGTGCAAATACTCAGAAAGGCAGCTCCTGTGACTCAGGCTAGCACAGACTGGTATTTTGACAACAACCCCCAGGAAACTAATTAAAAGACTGATGGAGCTTTAGTTAGCAAAAGTTAAATACTGTGAAAGGCAGTCAGTGTTTCATGAGAAAAAGTATTTGTCAAACAATTCATTTTGGCCTTCGAGTATATCACAAATGTGGTTGATGAAGCTGCATAAACTTTTTAAGGGGTTTGATTTAGTGCCTCACAACTTTTTAAAAGTATAGAATGCATTAAATAGGTTAAAGATCAGTCAACTGACATGTCTCACAAATCACTCATCATGGGGGAACCTCACTTGAACGGGGCTCTCTTTAATGGGTTCCTTTCACGGTAGTGGGCCCAATGCGACCTCTAATGATGATTTGTCGGTGATTAAAACATCATTGTTGAGTGGCAAAGAAAGATGTAGAAAGGTTTGTCACACACTGCAACCTTGATCTCTTGATTGGCTGGATCCCTCACACAAAATCATGCATTTCAGCATAGAAAAAAACCCCGGATTTCTGCTTCTTAAAGCCAGGAATGCAGCCCAAGCCTGTTTGATGGAGCAGTATTGACAAAAAGAATTTGGGATTGTGTTTGTCTAGTAATTAAGTTGGATGAAGCCTGTAAAGATATATATTCAAACCAATTTTTTTTTTCCAGAATATACACAGGCACATAGAATGGATCAGAATGTCAAAACTATAGCCTGAAATATTTTATACCTCAACATGTGCTGTTCTGGTTTCCACTTACAAAGAAAAGGCAATGAAGTATGGGAATTTGAGAAACCAGTTTAAATGGTAAGATTTTAAACCCAGTTTAGGTCATCAAAAGTGAGACAGGAGATGGTGTGATAAGCATTTGAAGGTAGGCCCTGAGCCTGCTGACAGCACATGTGTATCTCTATTTTAAAACAGACAATTTCCAAATCACAGATGTAATCTGCCTTTTGTAGAGCAGCCTTTCGTGCACGTGTGTTTGTGCTGCACAAATGGGAGCCGCAATCCAAGGGTTTAATGGGAATTACATCCCTGGGCACACACAAAGTAAGAGGTCAATTTACAAGCAAGAATATATTTACAGCAAAGAACTGTCAAAAGAGATTTTCTGTCTCTCTTCCAATCAGGACCAGAATCCCATGGCAACAGGCAAAGGTCTTTTGTACAGCTGGATAAGGACTTTAAAGCACAGTATTTACAGTGATATAACTGCACTGGGTGGGGCTGGAGCTGGACTGGTGTTCTCCAAGGCTGCCTGAAATTATATGGACTTGCTGTGGAGGCATGAAATCACTGCTTGCCAGGGTTTAGAATCAAGTAGGTAAATAATTTACAGCTTTGTTTTGCTCAGGCACTGTCGAAAGGGGCAGAGCATCGGAGATAGATTTCTGGGAAGATCTGCCCTTTAGTCCGAGGAGATAAACACGTCCAAGTGCAACGAGGGTGTGATCACAGCGAAGAGTTATGCCAGGGGAGAGCCCTAGAGTTAGGAAAGCTTCCAAGGAGAAGTGGCAACAGTCAGAGTTTAATAGAATAGGTGAGGTTTTAGAGTAGTCTGTGTAGTTTCAGCACAGGAGCAGAGCTCACAAGTCAGCTCTCAAACACTCAGGGCTTCTTTTCCTGCCTTCAAGGTGGCCAATTAGACCACATAAACTAGTTAAAATATTTCCTGGTGTGTTAAGCAAGAAAGAGAGAAGAGAACAGGGGAGTAAAGCACAATAATTCATCTGCTGAAGTACTGGGAAGTTAATAGTTCTACATGGACTAATGAGATGATGCTTAAAAACCCAAAAATATAATCAGGCATAGCATTGAGCAGTCTGCCAAAAATGGTATTTCTGTTGTGCTTCCCTCCTCTTCCACGTTGCACTGAGTGTCCAATGTGATGAACTACCCCTGCAAATCTTTCGGCTACATTGCAATGTCCCAGAAAAGAAAAAGCTGTTGGAAGCATGGAGAATAAGGAGTGAACAGAACAGATCTGCTTCTGAAAAAACCCCATATTATTCTTATTTTGGGTGTGGAACTCTGACAGCGTCTCACAAAAGTTAAAGATCCAACTGGAAGTGGGGAGCTCATGTTGCTAAAATAATAACATGGAAGAAAATCACTTGTATGGAGTTGAACATTACTTTGCCACTTACCTTTCCATTTGGGTGGTTGGAAGTTTGTGTTTCCCCTTAACAAGGCAAAAGAATTTAATGGCTTTATATTGTTTGGAGTGGAGTGAGTGCCTGCAGGCTTGCTTGATGAGTGAAGTGACATCCTGAGGAAACGTACAGCAAATTGCAAACAAAATCCTTATTAGTAGTGGCAGTTACCTCCTGGAGTAGGATTGATTTGGAGTCCCTGTAAGGATGGTGCTCTCCTCACTCAGCCAACTTGACAAATAAGAGCATTTCTTAGGAGTTCATATTCAAGTTGTGGTGGAGGTAATAGAATTTAACTTTCAGATTCAAAACAATTAAAGCAATGTACAGAACATCACTGTGCCTGAGAGATTTATTTTAAAAGTTATGCATACATCCCTTTTCTATTGCAAATGCAATAAAAATCTGGGGTTTTTTCTGCACTTTTTCCTTAGAGTGGTTATGAAGAGCAACTGAGATTCAAAGATTGGGGATGCTCCTGAAGAAGGAGAGAATTCACTGTGAGAATCCATGTTTTTATCTCAGCTCAGAAACCCAGAAAATAATTTTTGATCCATCCTCTGCCATACTCTGGAACATGACAGGAAGAATGTTGAGATAGTCTGGACTATTTGACAACAGCAATGTGAAGCAGCAGACATGTTATTTTGCAAAGTGTTTTTTTTAAAAAAAAAGTCATATGTGAACAGTGTAATAACAGCCTTGACAGGAATCAAAACAATCTGCAGTATTTGTTTTATTTCCCATCAGCCGCTACTTATGTCACTGCAACAAGAAGTGAAAAGTACCAAAATGTTCATTCCTCTTTGCCCCATGCAGCTGCAATATCTGAAAACATTTACTCTGAGCATGCAAAGAAACTCTGGAGTGGAGACAATTGAGATAAATACTCGGAGCTAATCCCAGCTCCTGTTGCTCAGGCTGTGTTTAGATTAGCAAATTGTATGGACTGACAGAACTGGATTTTTGGAGCCATTTGGCACTGGAGACACGACCATAGCTATTCTGTGCATTCCTGAGGTTTTCCCATTGGATCAGCTCTAGTCTGCTCCTGTGGCTGGAATGCCTGTTGGTGGTTGGAGCGCATCTTCTAATTTAATTTCTTCCGGGGGAATCCATTCTGTGTTCTCCAGGATTGCTCTGTGATGTGAACCAAAGCATGAGAAGCACAGATACTCAGAAGACAGCCTTCAAAACTCAAAGTGCTTAGGATGTCATATGGAGGAAATAAATGTTTCATTAACTTACTAGTTGTCAAACATGTTTCTCCCAAATTATTTTTAACTCAGGGCACCATCAAAATGCACTCAAATTGAATTGGTTTGGGTATTGTTTAATTTAGTGAGAGAAAAATCGCTGTTAACAAAGCAAAATAGCAGCTGTTACTGTAATGCATCGTGTGCAAAGGCAAGGCAAGCATCTAAGTATTTGCTGGTTTATGTTTTGAACAATGTTTAGTAGTTGTTATCTTTACTGCTGGAAGGTTGGACTTCTGCATTTGATTAAAAAAATGATGCCATTCATGTGTAGAACCATTCAAAAATGCTAATTAATATTTCTTTTAATGAAATATGTGCTCATGTCTTGAATTCTTTTACCTGAAAGTATATTTTACCATTCTAAAAGGGCCAATAATAATCAGAATGGACAAATGACATGAGAATAACAAGCTCACTAGCCTTTGAAGAATTTACCCATTGCTACCCTGCAATTTGGCCGCAAGCCTTGAAAGTTGCATGCAATATTTAAGGCTTCAGCCTGCCATGAGGTCTCTATGGTAATAGCCTGTTGTGGGTGGTCCCTTGAGCATCCAGAAACAGTCTCCCCTCTTAGAGCTGGCAAAACAAGATTCTAAGTTTTCTGGGAAGCATGGTTTTTTTCAGTTTTCTGATTTGAATTAATCTCACACTTTTATATGCTATATTTGCTATAGCCTGATATGAAAACCACGAAGAATTGTCACATTTCGTGCACCAGGGCTTGGTACAGGGTGTCCCAGCAGACTACAACACTCCATTGCCAAATGCATTTTCCCTCCTGGGAGAGGATTGACACGAGTGGTGCTGAAATGAGGCCGTAGGTGAGCTGCCAGTGTGTTCCCTGGTGTTAATGCTTTGTTTTTGTGGAACTCACAGTAATCAATCAATCTCACTTCAAGAACGATTTGATAAGTATCCTTGATACTATCTTGGCTTCTTCTCTGTGAAAGATTTCCCTTTTATAAAGCACATTTTTCTCCTTCTCCCCTTGAACTTGTATGAATTCATACTGAACGGTGTGCAGGTGTTTTTTGTTTTGCCTGCAATGGGGGAAATGGTCAAAAATTTGACCTGGGAGTGGATTGCATACAATGAACAGTGTGTGGGGGGTTGATGCTGTGTTGTTCATTCATCTCTTTAGTTTTGATTCCCTAAATGGTCTGTAAGGAGAGCATCTAGTTGACAGAAGCCTGAAGTAAAGCCAAATGAGAGATTGATTTACCCCAGAAATACTGCTCTGTTTAGCAGATTTGTTTGTGCGACTTCTCACTTGGTAGCAGTCTTTTGCTCGTTAGTATAAACAAGGTCCAGCTTCCAGGGTTACTCTGTGTTTGCACAAGGGCTCTGGACTTTGGCACGCTGGAGATCAGCTTTTGGAGTGCGAAGACCTTATTCAATGACACACCAAAGTCACTATCTTCTGAAAAAGCTGGTACCTAAAAATGTCTGAGAGCGTTTCTTCAGTTTCATCACAGCATTGGTCTTTTCTTCTCAGTGGCAGACTTGAAAAATTTGTCAGGGTAACCTAACACTTCCTGCACGGTGTTAGAAGAAAGATGCTCCTGTGCATAAGAAATAGAAATAACATTACATAAACCATACTTCTTATCCATAATTCTTCTGGGGTCTGGGTTATTCTTTGAATTTTAATGGAGAGCATGCTGAATGCTGACAAACAATTAAATTATGGCTACCTTGGTAATGTCTCTCCTAGGCTCTGTTTGTAAAATACGCCTTCTGGTTCTTCTCTTAGCATTGAGTGGGTTTGCAGAAAGCCAGGCAGAGCAGGAATTTCCAGCAGCAGAGTTCGGTGTGGTCATGCCCACAACAGACACAACGAGGCCCTGGCAGGCCAGGCTGGTCCCAGTGTGCCTCCACTCCTGCCCTGAAGGAGACAAGCTGGAGGAGGAAGGGGACAATCCAGCCTTTGTGCCCATTCAGCCCCGGGCCTTTTCCCCCAAGGCTGTCAGCAAGGGTGTTAATTAGTGTCAATTGTGACAGCCAGGAGTAGGACCTGTGCCACAAAAGCATTTGCTGAGCTACTCTGCCAGCAAACAGCCCGCAGATGGACGTGACTTTCATTCACCACCAACCTGGCTCTGATATCATGGCAGACCTCAAAAAGTTGCCTAATTTGTTGCTATTCCTCATGGACTCTGCACCCCTCCCGCATTCCTTTATTTAAGAAGAAATTCTGGAAGGCTGAAGTTCAAATGTTCCATTTTCCAGTCTAAGTCCTTTCCCTCCCTGTGGCAGACTGCTCTGTGAGTGCTTCGGTATTGATGAGGATATTTTCTCAAAGACAGCTGAGGCTTCTGTTTTTCAGGGATCAAAGGAAAGAATAATCTGGATTTTTGCAAATGGATACATGACAACACTGATGTCATATCATCGGTGAATTGCAGAGTTAATGTGCTTCATCTGCTTCAGAGGCTATTCTAATACTAATGGGCTTTTACGCCTTAAAAAAGTCCATGACCTAAATACACATAGGAAATACAGTCTGATTTTGCCATTTTGTTGTTGAGAGATGCAAGGTTTTCTGGCCCACCCTGGATTTTCATGTCCTAGTTTAGTTTCACTCTTGTCCATTTTTTTTTTCTCTTTGCTGTTTTCTGTAATCTCTGGCACTATCATTTCAATCCATTGATTCTCTGGGATCACCAGATACTGAGGTCTCATTTGTACTCCTCTCCACCTGTTTGAATGGCAATCAGAAACCCCAGCTGCCAAGCTCTGCAATATTCTGCTCAGTTGACGATCGTGGTTGGCATCCATGCAGATTTCATTTAGTTATGCTGGCAGCTTCCACACCACCACTGGGCTTGCTGTAGGTGCAGACACAAGTGTTTTGGTCATTTATTCCTTTTCCACAGTCTAAAAACATGCAAAAAGTGTGCCCAGGCAAGTTGTTCTTCCATCCAGATTCCCTTTATTAAAGAGGCATGCCATTCCAAGGTGGAGGCACGCAATCCTGCTCCTCACTTGGCACCTGTCCTCGTGCTGGCGGAGGTGTTTGTGCTGCCCTTGGCATTCTTCAGCTCTGTTTTTCTCTATCACTCTTGGGGTGGCTTTGGCAGCTGCACGGGCCAGATGCAAAGCTCTCGCCTCTTTCCCAGCAGAGGCCTGTGAGGGCTGTGTAAAAAGCTTCCTGGCAGAGGCTCTGCATTTTGCCTGGCTCTGCTTTGCTTCCCCAAGATTTGCTCCTCATCCTCTCTACGTGTTCCATCTTCTGATCCACAAACAAGCGTGAGGAATTCAGCTGCACGGGGTGGGGGTTTGGGGAGAGAGCAGCTCACCTAAGGCACACAGAGAGTCCTATTAGTGTCGGTGTCTGCTCCATTTCTGATGTATAAACAGTTCCTTTGACATTTAATGAATTTGTCATCTTCTATCTTGGAAGCACAGCAGCACCATGCACTCCTGGAGAATAAGCAGTTCTCTTAGCAGAAAGATTAATAATGCCTGCTTGCAAGTATGGGTTTCCTGATGTTTAATAAGTAGTGAGCTCATACTGCAAATTTTCCCCTGATGAAGACACTTTAATAGTCTCTTTCTCCTTGAATGGTCTGCCTGTTTTCATTAAAAGTGAAGGAACCTCTGATTTTGCAGGCTACTACCCTTTGTCTAAGAGCTTGAAATTGTTCAACAGGTTCAAGAGTTACTGTAAGCATGCATACTCTAGGCAAAAAAATCCTAATAGCAAATACAGTTTTCTTTAATCTGTCAAAATAGTCAGGAAAAATTCAATCAGGAATGCTGTTTCTGACCTCTGCCAAGCTGACACTCTCCTGGAGCATTTGTGCTGGCAAAGAGCAATACCCCTCAATGATTTCTCTCCAATGCTAGTTATTGCCAAATGTTCCTCTTGTTAACAAATAATAAAGATCCTCCTTCAGAAGATTTTGACAAAGTTAGTGAATTTGGCAGCCTAACATTTAATTTTAGGATATTTTACTTAACCATGAAAAGTCCTGTCTTCACTCACTGTACCTGTGAAACTTTATGCTCCCATTAGAATTCAGGACTTAAAAGTTCATTTATAAAGCCACACTGTAGTGGCAAAGGAGAGGTACCTGGCCAGCGGGTCCCCTATCCTTGCATGGGGAGAGCATTTGGAAAAGTGGGGAACTTTCTGCAAGTCTGATGGTTGTTTCTCTTTTGAGCATAAGAAAAACTTGATGGTTGTTCTTTTCTGTCTGTAAAATGACTTCTTGTTTTGACACTTGGGATTTGGGTTGTTGGAAATCTTTTCATGTTAACGTTGGTTATTCACAAATGCTAATGGTGGTAATATTAGCAGTGCAGTTTGTAGCTTGTCACTTCACGATCTCAGTCTTTATGTAAGAATCAGGGATTTTTCATCTCTTATGATTAACAGGCAGAGATACACAACTCCTACGATGTCGCTCAGTGTCACATTCAGGAACACTCAGGCTGTGGGAGTCATGGCCTCTGTCCCAGACCTCTACCCAGCAAACTGTGTGACAGGAATAAGTTTCTGCTCTTTCCACTTCCATTTTTGTACGGATTTTTGCTCCACCTTACCTGCTGCATTTTTGTAGTTGCAGACATTCGTAAGCCCATCACAGAAGCATTCAAGTGTCACAGCATTAAATGGAAGGCAAAACCTTAACTTAAAACAAATAGTGCATACTCAACACCATCTGCTTTACTGTTAGAATTGTTGCTCATGCTGAAGCCTTGATGAAAAACAGTTTGATTTTTATCAAGAAGATTCCTGCCAGGATCAAAACTGCTGTCACAGAAAGGTCAGATCCAGGATGCCTGTCTCGGTTTTGAGACAAATTGGGAGGACACCTAAGGATGCTGGCTGGGAAGATGACCCGGTGGACCATTAAGTGGAGCAGTGTGTCCAGAGACCTTCACCAGTTGCATCAAAAGGCTGCCACAGGGGCTGCTGGGCAGTTGGGTTGGATGGTGACCATTTCCTTTAGGACAGTGCTTTTACCACACGTAAAGATCAGGAGAAAATCGAGCCATCGTGTTTGACGTTCTGAGGTCGCTGAGCTGCTGCATCACCAAGGACTTCATAGTCAATAACCAGCACTCCAGCCTGCACCTGGAGTGAGACTGGCAGCAGTCAGCAGGAGCCCAAGAGCAGGTGCAATATGCTCTTGTCCATTTACTCATCCTCTGTGGCAGGCAGCCACCTCCTGCACCAGCTGAAGCTGCCAGATGTCCTTCGGGTCAGTCCCACATCACACGCACTGCAGCAGTCAAGAGTTGTACTTGCTGCTCGCTTTTGTTGACTGTTCCTGCCAGGGTCACTACCTGAGCCTGTCAGTAAAAGACTCCCAGTATAATTCTGTGAGCCTCCTAGGGAATGCCCTCAGGATAAAGGGGACCTGTTTTGAGGTTCAAGTCTCCTATTGCATATTAAAATTTTAGTTTTCTCCATCTGATGAGATAGCACATTAGCTATTAGTGATGTCTTTTTAGATTATTATCTTTAGTGAATCATTTGCTCATCCTGCATTTTATCCATAGGAAAAGTAAACTTCCCTTTATCAAGAAGGGAATTTCCCTTAAGTCTCTTCAAAATGATACGTTACATTCTGTAATTATTAACTTCTTCTCTTTGTTTTAACCACCAAGCCCAGCAGTGCTCCCTTTCCAGCTGAATTGGCAGGACTCACGGTGTGACACTATTGTCATTCAGCTCAGGTGTTTTCTCTAATGGCAGCAGGACGCTCAGGTAACATTCCAGCCCAAGCTGCCTGCACTCACAGGTTATCATTTTCTGAGATGACCTCAGATTGTGGTGTTTGCCCGCTTCAGGAGACAGTGAAGAACATCAAACATGTCTTCATAATCATCATAAACTTTTATTTACAATTCTAAATGAGGCACACGTTTAAGTGTTCTGTGGGCAGGAAGCAGTATTGATCAATGGTTGGCATTTTTAAGAAAAACTGTTACAGCAAGTTGAAATCAGCCACTCTCCTTACACCGAGGAAATTGGAATAATGTCTGTTTATAGGAAACAAAGGAAAGAATGGACACTATTGAGTGACCAATTTTGTATTAATATTTTATGGTGTTTGCATTATTTTTCACAGTACTCCTGCATATCCTGATTTCTAACAATTTTCCTCTTTTATTTTGACTCTTTTTCTAATTATTACCGAAAGGGTAGAGTTAAGGTTGCCTTGTGTTCTGTGTAATTCTCTCCTAGCTCCTAGCCTCAATTTGTGTTTTTCTGGCCTTTTAGTGCTTGATTTTGTGGTGAAGTTTTGTTTCATTTGGTTTTTGTTTGTTTCCTTTAATTGTTTGGAGGTTTATTTTGGTTTCTTTTAATAGCTGTGCAAATTGTTGCAGGGTTTGTTTGCCCTCAAACTCTACTTTTTTTTTTCTCTATGATAATATGAAGTGTTTTCTCTGATGGCAACAATGCCCCCTTTTCGTGTAGTCTCAGGTTTAAAGTGTATCAGGCTTGAGTGTATTTGTTTGTACTTTAATAATATGCACATCCCCTCTGTGCCAATGCTGCTGTTTCCCTGACGGTAACCAGGAGCGCTGTGAATCCTCATTCACCAATTCTTCTCGCCTCCTAAATGTCACAGCTGTCAGCAAAGGAGTGATGTAAAAAAATATTAGAACAACATTTTCTAGATTCTTCCGTGATCTGCTGCTCCTTTCTCTCACGCAGCGAGTGATGGGAATCATTCAGCAGGGACAGCTCAGAAAATGATAGCAGCTGAGTAAATCTGACTCGTAGAACTAAATATCATGGATCAAATGGGCTTGTGCCAAACTTTCCCACTGGATTTAATGTAAGACTCTGACCCTTGTAGTATTACAAAAGTGGGTCAAATTTTCTGTGCTTGTACAGTAGGTCTTTTGACATTTTGCCAATGCCAGTATGCACTATCAAAGGTTTTATCATCAGTTGCCAAAGAGATAACGACAAGTTTTGAATTCCAATAAAGAGTGTAATTGAATGTCCTGTGCCTCAAGAAAAAAACAGGGAGGAATGGATCACAGTGCATGTTGCACCTCTGTGCTGCCACGAGGAAGTTTGGCACTGAGACTCGGCTGGAATTGAGCTGGCAAAGGTGAAAACATCCAGGACAAGGGAATTTTATCCTTATGGATTAGGAGACATTTCAGTCAGGCCCTCTCAGACCTCTGTACCACCAGTCTGAGGCTGTGCTGTTGTGTCCAGGAGCTGCAGGTGGGCTGCACTGGAAACATGGGATGTGGCTCAAAAGGGAGCTTTTCTTCTCTCTTTTCTCCCCTCAAGCACTAGTGGCCTAGTCCTGAGCTTGCCCAATCACCTCTCACTCCCCTAATATTAATTACAGAGATTTTGTGATCCTTCTGTTTCTTTCCTTTCTGTTGGTTGGTTGCAGTCCCCAGCCCTAAAGAGCCAATGCCCCTTTTTCTCAAATTAGTAATGGTTCTCTTCTCTGCAGCCCCTCTAGTGAGGCACAGCTGATGAAATTTGTATTGCTGCAGTCTGGCTTTCACTGGCTGTGAGCCTGCATCTTTCCATCTTTTCCACCTTGTCCACTCTGCTCTGTCTCAGAGGTTCCACAAGTTTGAGAACCCGGAGTTCTCAGCACGGTCACTTTTCCCCCTTCCCATACATGACAGCTCATCATCAGAGGAGTATTTATAGCGTTGTGAACTGCTTCAGAGCCTCAGGTAGGGGACAGGAAAGCTGAGAGCTCAGGATAAACCAGTGCTGGGTGTCCATCACCCACTGCAGCTCTCAGTTCACCCAAGGCAACAGTCGAACGATGCCAGAGGTACAGGGCAGCTTCATGGTGTGACAGCCAATGTTGCAATTGTAGAAGCTTGACTTTTGTCCAAAATGAAACAAAATCGAGTCTTCTAAAATGGCGATAATCCTCCTTGTATTACCAGGGTGATACTGGAGGGATAATTTATCTGCGGGTGTGCTGTGTAACCTCAGACTGGTTGTGCGCCAGACCCAGCCTCGCTTCCAGTTCTTATAACTCTTAATTCTGGCAGCACAGAAGTTAATAGTTTAGGAAAATTTTGCTTTTTTAATAATTAAGTCTGTAGAAGGTAGAAATCAACAGTACAGTGCGTTTTCCCAGCAGAGACCGTAAATTAATTAGGAGCAATTTGCTGTCAGAAACAATTTCCATAATTTTAAGTAAAAAAGCAGAAAACCCGTTTTTATCCTGAAGTGATTTAACTCCTGTGATGATGAATTATGTGAAATTGCCATTTACCTGTTCCTGGCTCCTGGTACCCAGAACAAGGTGGGTGAAAATCAGGTGGTGGTTTCTACTGCTGGGGCAGAATTTCTGAGAGTGATGCCCTCTCTCCCCGCTGCTCAGATCCTGACCTTTTCATAACAGAATTGTCTTTGACACTTGCAAATTCCTGTCAGGAGATAATGAACAAATTGCAGTGCTAATCGAACACAGGCCTTTTGTAGGTTTTTGCCTGATAGTCACGCACCAAAGGTCACAGTCTAACTAATGAGGGCTTTGGGTGATACCTACACAATATGTGGGCTTTTCTGAAAGGCCAAAATTTATGGGTGCCACTTGGGGACAATTCAGCTATCACAAGCATCTTAGAAGTACAGGAAGGGATGATCCATCCATCACTAAAACCCCATTATTGGACTTAAACACTCAGCCTAATATGCATAATTGCCAGACCTTGGGCTCCTCAAAAAGGCCTCAGTGTCATTATGATAGATCCTCCTCCCTGTTTACCAGGAAGAATGAACATGAGATGGTCCATTGTGGCATTTAGTATTTCAGGCCATCAGGATTTTAGGGTGATTTGCAGATATCAAGTCACTGGGATGCTGATTTAAATGAAGGGAACATTTGCAGAATCATAAATTTGTCCTGTGAAGTCTATTATGTGGGTACCTTTCTGCAGCTGATAAGCATTAAAAAATTTACTGCTTCACACTTGCTTTTTCTCCCTTTTCTTTCTTTTTTTTGTGGCCTTCTCGGGTGCGAATACATTTATTAGTCCTTTCGTTCTTTGCTGATGTACAATTAAAGCAGTCTGACCTCTAGCTGCCAAAGGTTTCACCGAAATACATCATGGAAACTCTGCCTTCCAGTGCAGTGGAATCTGCTTTATTATTAGTTCTTGCTTTAAAGTGACATGTGCACTTGATTACAACTGCTCCGAAACACGTAGGAATTACAGGCTGGAGATGAAAAGGCACTGGAAGATAAATTAGGGTACTATCCTCAGAGTCTGCAAGTTTCCTGCAGAATTTTAAGCTGGCCTGGGGCACGTTAAGGCAGCAATGCTGCCCAGCCCCTGCCCCAGCGTGCTGGCACCAGATCTCAGCCTCAGCAATGACATTTGGGGTGGCCTCCCTCCGTTCCCATCGCACAGCTTGGTGCCATTCCCTGGTGTCACACGGAGGTCCCTGGGAGTGCCACGTGCAGCTGCTGCCTTTCGGCGCTGCGCGAAGCCGTCCCCGCAGAGAGCTGATCTCGCAGCTTGGCTCGCACTCCGGGAGTCTGTGGGACGGAAGGTGCCACAGAAAGGGATGCTGTATAAATATTTTTGAGATCTAGAAATACAGGCTGCAGAAAAAGCTCGGCTCGGAGCTGACAGCAAAATCAGAATCTGCATTTCACACCACAGCGACGGCGCCTTGTGCAACACAGTCTGCTCAGCACTACCCAGCACCACTGCACCCTTCCAGATCTTCAAGAGAATGATAACATGGGAGGTTTCTTAGTCTGTGTATTCCTGGTCTTTCATATTTACTAAAAAACAGCACTTTTTTCTTCCCAATTAAATGATTACCTTGAAACTATTTACCTACTGATTCAAACCCCCCACCAGATGAGATTTTCTGTTTTAGCACTGCAATTCTTGCTGAATGTCTGGGTAGCTCATAGAACTGCTGAAAGGCATTGAAGACACCCTCTCCTGGTCATCCACTGAATGCACTAATTTATTTTTAAATGAGCTTGCAAGTCCTATTTGTGTACCGTGCGTGTTTATTTAAGGATATGTTTGGAAATTAGTGCTCATTTGAACTTAGAGGCTGAGACAGTGACGTGAGACATCTCTTTCAAATTATCTCAGCACGTGCATCAGATGCCAGGTCCAGGTAAGTCGTGCTGGATATGATAAGTTTGGACACATTGGTCCGTGCGGTGAGAAACATCTCGTGTAACAGGCTTTGCACATTGCCACCAAGATCAAAAGCTGAATGACTCCAGGGCCTGCCTGTCCTTAAAGCTTTGTTTCGGGTTGGGATTTTGTGTCATCCGGTCTGTCAGAGAGTTTGCTTTGAGTCACTTTGCAATCTCCCCTCCAAGTGAATCCTGCAGCCACTGCTCGTC
Organism: Pomatostomus ruficeps; assembly: GCA_013400735.1. NCBI lineage: Eukaryota > Metazoa > Chordata > Aves > Passeriformes > Timaliidae > Pomatostomus > Pomatostomus ruficeps. Next base: position 101,840 of record VYZT01039692.1, read on the forward strand.
CTGCTCACAGTGAGAGCACCTGAAAGACCAGATGTGAGATGTGCTGAGTGACAGGCATGACTCAGTTGCAGCAGGAGGCATGAGAAAACATCAGAGATATTTTTGCACTTTGCTTCACATCTTCTACTTTGTGGAGCCTTGCACTTTTGAGGGAAATTGCCTGCCATGAACTACATAGCCCATTTCAAAACACACAGTCAGCTCTTTCCCATATAAGATCCAGCATAAACCCTCAGAATTCCCCTTGTGTGAATAACTTGAGTCAAAGAGAATCAACTGTTTTCTTGGCAAGGTGTACCCTGGCCAGAGCACGATCTTCTTTTGAAATAAATATATAAAACCAACATGCAATCAGGAAGAATCTGTTCATCTGTCACACATAGCGTGGGTGCATTAGGTATGACAAAACCTCTCAGAGAATATATACACTATTTAAAAATAAATGTACACAGAGTAGGGCACAAAATATGTTGATGATTATAGTTTGGACCACTTGGGCATTTTTTAGATATAATCTCTCTACATCTTCAAAGCATTCAGCTGGTCCGACTCCTTTTGGCATCCTTTTCTATTGAAAGTCATGAAAAAAACAGTTTAACAGGAAAATCTGTCTCTTCTGCATCCACCCTCTCCTTGAAGGTCTTCCTTTCAATCTTCTAAGGGTATGTGCTACACCAGGCCTGTTGTTAGATTAACAGTTTCTGAGTTTAATCTAAATTTCCAGTTAGAGGTTTCTTTAGCCGGAATGGATTGAGCTACTAGATCAGTAGGTGACTTAGGATATAAAGTTTGGTTGATTTTTTGCCAGAATTAGGCCAGGATTAGGAGAGTTCCTTGCAGTCCAGACCTGTCCTCTGCAAATTGCTGTTTCCTTCTCCTTGTCATGCTCCTGCTCCTGGACATAAGGATGGCGGCACTGCTGGGCTTCTCTGGGCTGCTCTTCCTTGAGTTGAGTGCAACACATCAGAGCTACACCTCATCTGCTCTTCCCAAATGCTTCCCTTACCTGTGAGCACAGGTTCCAATATTTATTCCACGTGAACAATGACTTCTTTGTGGGGAAGGTTTTCATGCATCCTAATCTGGATGTAGTCTTGACATAATGCTCCTGCAGCCTTTTAGTGAACAGCTGCTAAAGTCTTTCAGAAGAAACTTCTGGGAGGTTTGTCAGGGCACAGTCCGGAGCCTACTGATGAACAGCTTGGGTAAATCACTGCTAAAATTCCTCACTGACAAGCCAAGATAATTATAAACCCCATTGTCTTCACAGTTGTTCATTCTCTTTCTGGAAGGTGGGGGTTTTTGTTTGTTTGGTTGGGGTTTTTTGTTACCTTCTTCTACGTAAGTCTGACTTGCTATTAAGCATCTGAAAATATTGTTGCCATGGGACAGGAGACAGCTTCACACCTCGGGCCACCAGGAACGCACTGATCTCTTGGTGCAGAGGTAGGGGAGGAAATGTGTGAACTCTGGCAACGTGAAGGTGTTAAACTTTATCAAATGGACTCTCCTGTAACCTCTGGGAGACCTGCTGCTATCCGTCACTACAGAAATAATTTCCACCTGATTTTTCAAATGGTAGCTCCAGTGGGATTTAAGCAGTAGGGCCCTGTGATGGTTCCACCTGAATTTGCCTGAAACACCAGGTGGATATTGGCTTCCTATATGGACTGTGCTTTTGTGCATAATAATGTCAAATATAATGTGTTCTTAGCCTTGGCATATAATTAAGAGTGGAATTTAGTTACAATAATTCCCAGACTGGGAAGATCATTGGAATTAGCACTTTTGTGGCTGGGAAGGCAAATCATGAACTTAGCAGTGTCCTATATATTAAATGTTTTGTAAAAGATTGGAGCTAGGGGAAAAAATAATCCAAGTAAATGAGTAAAATTCCTTGTGTTGCTTGTGGGGGGAGGAGATATTGTTTGGCTTGGATCCAAGAAAGTGTTTAAAACCATGTTAAACTTTAATGAGGTAAATAGTCTCATCTCTGTGGTGCAGAACGTTTAGGCTTAATTTTAGGCACATGCTTAAATTCTTTGCCAAATTGGGGTCTAAAAAAGAGTTATGCTTTTGCATTTGAGAAGCAGGGATGATATCACATGACTTCTATATTTAATCACAACTACTGAAGGCAGCTGGGATTTTGAATACAGAATACTTAAAGCAAACTGTTCTTGATCAATCCATAGAGAAATACTCAGAGGGAGAAAAAATATATACAGTAAATTTGAATAATGAACAGTTTTGAGGAAATTGCAATCTGCTTGCAGACATTTGGAGAGCAGAGAAGAAGCTAAATTTGTTGAGTAAGTTACTTGCTGTGATCTATTCTCTTGGCTCTAATTAGGGAGAAGTGAGCAGTAAGGGAACCCAGGAAATGAGGCTGCTGTGGACTGAAGTGCCCAAAGAGAAGAGTTTAAGTTGGAAGGGTTTTTTTAAGTGGATTATTTTCCCCCAAGTATTCTTTAAATAGGAGGGGAAACTGTATAAACAACCAGCTTTGATGCTTGACAAATACGACAGAAAGCATTTGTGTTTTGTTTGGAATTCAAATCTTTAGGTTTACTATAGGAGTCAACTATCTCTGTTAACAGCTGACAACTTGGTAATTTTTAGTGTTCCAGTCCATCCCCAAAGTGCCTTCATTGGCCACTTCAGCTCAGAGTTGCTCATTAGCAGCCTTTAGGTCACAATGCAGCAAATCATTCTCTCTTTGAAGACCTAACACGACTGACGGCTGCTCTGTGAAATACTAAAATATAACAACTGTCACGATTGTTTCTTCCAAACAAAGCTTCAGGCATCACATGGAAGGTCATATCCGGAAACTTTCAATTCAAACCCTTCCCTGGTCAGGCTGCCCCTTACTTTGTAGCAGGTCCACAGCGACAGCCTCTCCACACAACAAAACTCTCTCTTTGTAGTATCAGGAAAACTCATTTGTGGCGGGCAGAACTTTCTCAGGCTGGTGGTGGAACAAATCCACAGCAACGCGAGACGATCACACCTCTGTCTGCTCCAAGCTCAGGTCACATTTCTTTAGCCTTATTTTCTTTAGTACAAATTATAGAGTGGCAGTGTTTATTTATAAAAAAAACCCCAAAACTCAAACCAATCACTCTGTGAAGTAAATAAGGGAGTAAATGGAATCTCCTCTCTCTTATCACCAGTATTCTGGGGGCTGGAATGAGATGATCTTTAAGGTCCCTTCCACTCTATGATTAGTAACTCATTGTAACCCATGGAAAGTCAGCTTTTGGATAATTTTGTCATGTCTCTTGTACTAGGGAGGAGAGTTAGAAGCTCCTGCTTTGAAACTGGGATGTGCTTGTTACTTTATACTTCTTAAAAAACAACAAAAAATTTTTTTACCATGTTTTCAATCTTTCCTGTGCACTGGAAGCATACATGGTGGGCTGAGTGCTGTTTAACTGTTTCCATAGCTGCTTTTAAATATAACTTCCATTCCAAATTTCCATTGTTTGTAGTATTTTTCTTTCTTTTTTTTTTTTTTTTT
>VYZT01039692.1:105394-135000 GCA_013400735.1 Pomatostomus ruficeps
TTTTGTGATTACTGCATCATCATTTGAAATTCTCATGCAGTTCTTATAAACGATTTTTTGGACATGATTGCAGTACATGTGTCTTAATACTGCAGCTGAGTAAAAATACAGCTGAAACAGCTTCTCCCCTGTGCATTTATAACACAAAAATCCTCTGCCTGGAACTCCTAGAGTCACAAGCAGAACTGACAGCCTTTAGTTCAGTAGTTTTCTGTTAGGTTCTAGCGGAGGAAGTGGTGTCCACTCTAGACTGAACAGTCTTGGGCAGTGAATGGCAGCACCTCATTCCTTCCTATTTTCTCTCTCTACCAATGACATTCTTGTTCATGCAACTCAGATCCATGTTTTTTCTCCTTGATTTCATTCATTCTATTGTAGCCTTGCAGGATTGTTCTCAGGCTAGAACAGCTTGTTGAAAGGTGTTTATAATAACAATTACACCTACTCCAATCACTAAAGTGTAATCTTTATCTTAATCAAAAAAAAAAAAAAAAAGGACAGGGGAGGGCAGAAGAAAAAAATATACATCACAAACTACTCCAAAGTTCTGGTTGAGTTATTTTTCAATTACAGCAGGTGAAGCAGAATGAAATTGTTACAGCCATTTATTGATTGTGTTACTATCCATTAAGGTACAACAGAAGAAGTCCATCATATTGTGTAACAACTTAACTATTTAAAATAACAAAGGCTTCCTATTGTTTCCTTTTTCTGCCATTATCCTGACAAATACATTCTACTTCCATGCTGGAAATCAAATTCAGGAATCATAATGAAGAAATTCTGTACTCAAGGTGACATTATTTCTTCTCCTAGCTATTGAAATTCTTCAGCTTTTTCATTGAAAAATAACTGAAGCAGAACAAAGGTAATGAAATATATTAATTATATTAATGATGTTTTACTGAAACTGGCTGCTTCCTGAAGAGAGGGCATATATAACTGTAAGGGGAGATTCTATCAGTGGGCAGACGATTAACAGGCAATTCTGCCACAGGAGCAGGTTTAGCTGCTGTGAACTATTCAGCCAGCTGGATGACAAGCCCTTCGGAAGTTTTGTGCTGAAGAGCAAAGTTTGTCATCTCTTCTAAGGTGGGTGGCTGCTCTGTGCTGGGGAGGGAGCCAGTGGGGCTGTGCAGCAAAGGGCAGATTTAGTGAGGGCTATTGCAGCATGGAGATGTTGGTGGGAGCAGGCTGGGGTGGGCTCTCAGTCCAGCAGCAAACTGGGAGTTAGACTGGAGCTCGCAGGTCATCCTGGATGCCAGCACCCAGCAGCAATAGAACTGACATGTCACTGCTGCTAAAGGCAGCAGCTGATGTCCGGTGTCTGATGAAGAACCTCGTGGTCTTGAGCTGCTGAAACTTCCCTCTAAATAGTCTTTGTGTGCGTTTAATAATCTCTGCATCTCATCAGCAACCCAGTGGGAAGGGTTTTCTGGACCTGTTTGGGATTGTGGTAGAAATGGAACCGCGCAGAGAAGCGAAGTTATTCCCGTGGCAGTGAGAACTCCTGCCCTCGGCAATGCCCCCTGGCGCTGCTCAGGGACAGGGATGGAGAGCAGAGCTGTGCACACCGCCACTTCTCCTTGGAGGCTCCAGCAGCGGGTGCTGCACAGGATCACACCACAGACATGTGGGGTATTCTGTTGGTTTCATGTTTATTTTCGTAAATTCTTGCTTTCACCCACATACTGGCTTAAATTTCCTACTCATGAGAGAAACAAAACCTTAGGAAAATGAAGATGACAGATAAGATCCCCATTCTACTTCCACCAACGCTAGCAAAGAAATTACTGAGACAGGAGCCAGAGCCCTCTTCCCCATAGTATTGACCAGGCCTTAACCTTGCTGCCACTTCTCTTCCCATCTGCAGTTGTCAGATCACTCTTCCCCAGCACTGATAATCTCGTGGTGTCACAACAACTGCTAACATGAAATATCCACTGCCTGTTGCTGTAACCACAACTTCTCTCTCCAAACCCATTCACTACATGTAAGCGTCAAGTTCCTCGCAGCTTCCTTCAAGAAAATTAGACTTTCTACATTGAATGCCCATTTAAAGACAAAGCAAGTCTGGCACTCATGGCTTTCTTGTACAGTTATTTCTATCCTAAAATCCCTAATGACCATTATTGGGGTTTCAAATCATTGTAAAGTTTTGTTGCCAGTTCCTGCGTCCTGCCCCACTGTCACTGCAGGTTTGTGCTCTTGCTGCTCTCAGATGTCTTTTATTTGACTTGTACAGTAAATACCTGTCAGAGCCCTGAAACTGTTTCATCCAACAAACCCCTTGATCTCGGTAATTGATGCTGAAATGCTCGATATGAGTACCAGTTGTGTGTGTCAGTGTGCTGTAGGGTCGGCCTGAGCAGGGTTTTTGTAGGGGGGTGCTCCTGCCCTCGTGCAGTCTGGTCGAGGGTGCACTGGGCAAAAAAAGGAGCTGCACATCAGGACTGGGTTAACATTCACTGCCCTTTGTGCTTTCAGATGTCTGGGTGTTTCCTCTCTGAGCATATAAAGAGGTTGAAAATAAATGTAAAACACCTTAAAACGTTACCGTGAATATATGTTAATGTACCTCTAGAGCTGTTAAGCAAAGAGGGCATCTGTACAGCCATTTTTGGGTCTCCCATAAGAGCAGTACAAGTATTTCTGAGTTACCTGGTGATGAAGCAACAGGCCATAGGTCTCCTTGTTTCACTGAACAAGCAGATACCACAGGACTGCGTGGTGTGGTTGCACGTCAGGGGTTAATTTTGTTCTCCAAGCACATTTGGGAGTGTGTTCAGGCAGCACACAAAGTGAAGGCTGGGAATCAAAGCAAGCAGGCTATCTCCTCCCACAGATCTCGCAGCAGAACTTCGGAGCTGAACGATGCAACATGTGCATAAAAGCTTGATAATGTTTTTAAAACATATCACTTGAAATATGTTAACGCATATGTTCCGTCATTTAGAGTTCTTTCATAATACATAATTTGGCCCTTTAGCTTTACACCCAGCTCATTATGGCTCATGTGCAAAGAGAAACATTCTCAAAAATTTCTCCTGGTCTTTCCCCAACACCAGCGTGACCTTTCTTTCCCACCTTGTGCAGTCCCTTTTTTCTCCTGGCATCTCCCTTTCCAGCTCCTTCTGAGCCATTTCCAGTCTGGTGGCAGTTTATCCCACCAGTGTTTCAAATGTGGCTGAAAGCTGCAGGCTGCCTAAAGGAGGATTCAGCTCACTCTCAAAAGTTTAAAGGTTTCCCACAGCTCAAATTTGCCTGATTGTCTGTCTGTGAATAATTGGGTCTTTTTAAGCATCATGTTATTTTGGTAGGTTTTTAAAATTTATTTATTGGTATCAAGATTAGATAAACAGGATAATAGGACTCCATTGTTACAGGAATTGTTGTGAAACAGGCAAATTTCATGTTAATTTTACAAAAAGGTTTAAATTCAGGTAAGAGTGTACGTGCACACACAAAAGACCTATGTGTAATTTAAATTTCTCAGTCCTGGCAAGATAATAAGCCAATAGGCAGAGTGGCATTTTCATTTAAACACTGCAGGAGAAGCAGAGAAATCATGGCACAGAAGTTCCTTGGATAAGGCAAGGTAATGCTTTTCATACCATATTTTCAGTTAAATAAAATATGTCCTTTACACAGGGCTGTAAATCGGCCTTGAGCCCAGCTCCAGGTGGAATTCCCTCCTCTTCCCAAGGATCACACCCTGCAGGCTGCCCTTCGTGTGGGCACACTTGTTACAATACTGATTTTGTAAAGCTGCCAGGTACTCAGATGCATGGATTCCTCAAATCAGGCCCTTTCCTCACTTCTGAATTTTATACAATTTTGCTCTCAGTAGTTCCCTTTCAAGGTCAAAAGCAATTTCTGCACTTCTAGGAATGTTCTGCTTGCAGGAATTTCTGATGTTCTTACAGTTCTTGATTTTTACTAGAAATTCATTTGTCTCAGCAGATGGGGGGTGATCAGATGAGACTGAGCAATACCCACAGGGAGCTGCACTCCTGCTCTGTCTTGGTTTGCGGAAAGCGGGGTAGAAACTTCTGTTTTAATTATCACTGTTAGATCACTTCCCTCTGCACGAGGGTCCTGAAGCCTGAGTCAGGAGATTTTGAAATACCGGCTGCTGATCATGGGGAGAAGAACTGAGGTGCTCACTGACCCTCTGGAACATCTGAGAGGTGCCTGTTGGTGTTACCTGGTACAGAAATATGAGAATCCAGGGAAGAAAGAACAATGATACCCCCTGGAATGAACTGGTAGCATTGAAAAGTTGAAAATTGGGTTGAAATAGGAAAGAAACTTCCACATAAAACCTTTTCTCTCTCTTTTTCTTTTTTTTTTAGTGCTTAGCAGGCTGTTTTCACAGTTCAGACCTTTCTCGGTTTGCCTTTCATTTTCTTTCCAAATCAACAATATTGTTTTGTTAGATTTTTTTAAATTACATTTCACTTTCCCCACTTTCATTTCTTGCTCCCCACCGTTAGTTGCTGCATATTCTAAGAGTATGTTAAGAGCCAGAAAATGCAAATGGAACTCAGACTGCTAAACTTCTAAATTTTTAGAAGTTTTACGTTTAAATAGCTCAAAAATCTGCCTCACAGTACCTTCTCTGTGCTGTTTAAACTAAAATACAGAAAATGCCTCAATTCTTGAAGTAAATTGAGCCTATATTTTTGTAAGCCAGTAAGCACGTCAGCCTATTCTTTTTTTTCCCCCACAACATATGGGGCTTTCTGTTTATTGTCTTTCCCTAATTTTGAGTATTTTCCTTTGAGCTTCTGTCAGCAAAGGCATACGCTCCCCTCTGCAGTTTGTACTTCTGCAGAAAAACAGTAGGTGAGTTTGAGTAATTTCCTCTTGCGAGAACGCATTTGGTTTGAGAGTTTAGGTGAATTATATTCTGCTGATTAGCGAGGCAAGTGCTGTGCTCCATCTGCTAGAGAAGGGGAGTGGGATATTTATAACGTGATGGATGTGGCTGTTGGGTGGGTCTGCAGTGCTCGGGGATGACGGAGCCATCGCTCGGGCTGCTCCCCTCGGCTTGTTTCAGAGAGGACGTGCTCACCTGGGGACAGGGAGGGCTGTGCAGGGCTGGGGCTCTGTGCAAGAACCACAATTAAAGTACTCAGCAACAGCAGCAAAGTGAAGGCACATTACCCTTTCCAACAAGAAATTCAGGAAAAGAAACGATTTCTCAGTTATACAGGACTATTCAATGTTAGGTTATTATTTTTGCCCCCCCCCGAGCAATTAGAGAATGTGCATATAAAATTTCTTCTGTGCTCATTGTGCAGTGCCTAATGGGCTGCCTATTGTCCTCGTTTGCTCTGAATTGCCCATCTATATTTGTACAAATCCTCTAGAATTGACACCTTTCCCCATCCCAGGCATGGGTAGGTGTTGCAGTGCTGCAGAAGTGCTCGGTGCTGTTGTTGGGGAGGCTTTACCGAATGCATTCCTTTATTTCAGTAAGTGGAATAAGCACCTAGAAACACTGCTGTTCACTGCTCAACACACTTCTCCTTCCAGTATGACCAGAGGAACTACTTTGCAGCTCCCAGAGATGACATAGTTAAAATAAACTAAGAAGTCTCAGAAAGGCCCCCAAACTCAGAACTAATTACAGTGGAATTGCACAAGGATGTCTTAGTACTGAACCATGTTGAAATCTGCTGCTCTTTAAAAGTCAAAGGGACGTATCCTGCTCTGAAGTAAGGCACTTGTTTTTCTTAAGGTCATACAAAACAAAGCATATTATTTGAACAAATGTCAGAATAATGTCTGTAATGAAATATACTATTTACTCGCCTTCAGCATTTGAACTGTGACAAATCTGGAAAGGAGATCAACAGTTACTGCTCTTGTTAAATAGTCCTTTTAATATTACAAGTAAGTTTACATTGCTGCGCCCATGTGTACTTTAATGATTCCTGGAAGTACGATGACTTGGCCCAAAGGAAAGCACAAACCTAATACTTTATTTTGTGTGAATTAAAAGCAGCTAATTAAAGCGTAGGAAAATTAAAAAGAATTAGGCGAAATAAAAGCACTACTGTAAAGCTTTTATTAAACACTTATACAGTGAGTAAAGAATGCGCAGGAAGAAATGAGCCACTGATTCATTTCTGAGAGCTGCTGACCGCAGCCTCCTGCCTGGGGAGCGAGGCACCATCTTTCATGTCCTGCCTATCCCTGAGTCAGAGCTCACACAGGTTTGGCCCCCTGGGCATTCAGAAGGGTGCTGAGTATGAAATGATCCAATCTGAAAGCGGGATTTCACTTGTCACACAACAGACTGAGCCCCTGCCCAGGTGGAACAAGTTCCCGACTGACAATGTGATGGATAATGCACGTGCTCTGCCCGTTATCTGATGCTAAATGAACATTTGCTTTCTTCTCAATGGAAGTGAAGAGCTCAGAACTCACTCGGATGCCACTGAGGTGAGTGGAAACAGGACTAGATCCTACATGGGAATAACAAATAAAGATACACAATGCCAGAGAATTTCATGATGATTAAATTTCCAAGCAGAGAAGGTTACACTTCACTCACTCTGGATTTTCAAAACCTGTTTGCCTCTGTCATTTATTTCTCTGGACTAAAACTGATGTACCTTCTTGGAAAAGTATTTTGCAGAAGTTATTTTCATGAAGGATGTGTAGGTAGAGTTATGCTTGGATTAGGGGCTGGCAAGAAGCTGATGGACCAGATGTGCCTGGGGTCTGAGAGACCGATAGAACAGTGACTTCCTGGGTAAGGGCAGCACATTGGAGCTGCTGCTGGGAGTCAAACATCCCAGCTTGGTCTGGATGTCAAGGAACTTGAGTCAGGTGTTACCTAATAACCAGGAGAGGCTTTTTATTTTCATGGAGGTGTGAGAGTATAGGCTCGGAGGAGACAGTACTGGGGCAAAGTGGAGGTAAAGAACTTTGATGTTGAAGGCTTTGTGGCATTTCAGATGGACAGTGCCTTTCACAGTAGTTACTGGGAAAGACAGAGGGGAAAGTGTATTAAAACTTACTACCTGTTCCTCTGAGAAAAGGAAATGTGAGAGAGGACACAGCAGGATCTCAGGAAATTGTATTTAAAAAAAGCAAATAAATAGGAACAGAGGAGTTAAAGTAGTTGAAGTCAAAGTTGACTTGATGAAGTTGAGAGAAAACATGGAATGATGCTAAGTTTGAAATAAGTTTTTTTATTATATAAAACCTGAATATTTCAGGTTTTGAAAACTAATCTGGTACAATTGTCCTCAGGACACCTCACTTTTAACTTCTTTAAATTTTTTTTCCTCATTCGTTTGTTGCAAAATAAAATTCTTGTGATGCCAACATCTCAAATGCTCTGGGAATCCTGGATGGCATCCAGCTTTTGCTGCTTTTATCATACCATGGGTGCCACAGAAGGGCTATATTGCTCTTCCAACACAGTATGGGTTTTATGAACAAAAATTCCATCTCCTGGCTTTGTTAGTGAGCGAGGACTTTCCCCAAAGTGTTTGGCTGTTTTGTACACACCCAGCAGAAGTCTGGGTTGCTTGTGATGAGGATGACCACTCCAAAGGGGGCTAATGCCAGGGATAACAATGTCCAGGAGTGGGATTGGTGCTCCACCGGGAAATATCACACAATGCACTAGTTTTATATATTTAGGTTCATTTTCTGTTCTTGCTTATGCCTTCATATCTCTTATTTTCAGGTCATTTAAATAAGAGACATGTGATGGGACTCTATCATTTAAGAAAAATTGGTATTCTGCCATCCATGAAATTGCATGGACACCTTCAACTTATCCCAAAGTGCAAATTATGTGTATTTCTCTCCCTTAAAAAGTCAGTGTGAATAAATGCTTAAAAATATGGGTCACAAAAAAAACAGAGTTCATTTTGGTTTTGCCAGCTTTTCTCTCCCTCCTTTTCAGGAAATATACTGAGTTAGATTGTTGACTAAATAAAAGGAACAGTTGGCACATCTGACAGCAATTTATTGTTTCAGTCCACACGGTTATATTGTTCCTGTTTGCTCCTGCTGAGCAGCCTCTCTCACATGAGGTGCACCTGCACTTCCCGGGGGAGCCAGCCCGGGATGCATTCCCAGCCCGTGGCTGGTGTGACCCCAGTGCTGAGCAGTCTTTAACCCCACTGCCTGCAAAGCTCAGCCGTGCCCAGAGGAGCTCTTTGACCCCTCTGCCTGATGGTTTTGGGACAACACCCTCCCGTGCTGCAGGATGTGGCCATGGCACAGCGATGTGTTCGGGTTTGCTGCAGGCAAAATGCAGGAGCAAACATCTCTCTGTCATTCCTTTGGTCTTCCCTGAAGCTCCAGGTGTCCGGGCTCAGGAATACACAGTGCAATTCTGGAATTTTGCAGGAAGAGTGTAGCTGGAAGTTGTTTCCTTTATGTTAGCACCCTTATGTTGCCTAACCAGAGAGCGTGCCTCCAAGTCTTGGACAGCTGTCCCAGGAGACTCCTGGATTGTCACCTGGTCCACCCCAAGCCAAGGAAACACACACCACGCTGAGGGATGTTCCTGTAACCTGGGGGGACAGACACTCCCCATGCCCATCCTGCAGGCTCAGGTCAGAGTAGCCACTGAACTAAACCGACCCTGCTGAGCTGAGAGGTCCATTGCTTCTACCCTTCCACAACACAGGATAAATCATTCCATTCCTTTTCCACACCTGAAACGCCTTTCCTTTTAAACACCTGAAGGTTGCTTTTAAGACCAAATGACCTCACTCCTTCCAGCCATTCCCTGTGTGTCACCTCTGCCAAGCCCTTGCTCTGCCCAGGACTCCAGCTAAGGCTGTGTAAAAGCTGAACAGAGTGGGCCTATCAAATCCAATATTTCATATTTGCCTCATTTGTAAAGTCTGATGCTGTTGACTTGTGTTGAGTTTCTGATTTAAGATATGTCACAGTTTCTTACAAAAACTCTCTCTCAGGCTGACTTCTAGCTTGTATTTTTTCAGTTAGGTATTCCTTATGTATAACCTTGTCCTTATTGATCTGTCACCTTTTTTTTTTCATCAGGCTCTTTCTCCAATTTGTCATGCTCATTCTGAATTTTAATCCTATCCTATAATATTTTTCTTTTGTGGTATTTTCGTCTTGATACCAGTGAAAGAATCCCTGAAAATGATGAAGGGGGAGGAACAGCATACTCAGTCTAGATAACTTATTTCCTAATTCTGTAATTTATTATGAATTGTTTGGTCTCTATGAAAGGTTGTTAGTAGGCTGATGCCTATACGATCAGTAAGATGTATGTATACCTATTATTTCCTAAGGTACATTGTTTATGAAATATTGAACTGTTATGAAAAATTTTAAAACATTGGGGCTGAAGACGGCGAAAATTGGCAAAATACCAGTATGGACAGACATTCTGGGTTCAGCAGTCTGAGCAATCAGAATAACACTGTTTGCAAGCCTGCAGAGCAGAGAGAGCAGTTAAAGTGTGCAGAAAGGTTAGTCCCCAACTTCAAATTTACATTACTATTTGGAAGATGGTGACCATTTGCATTTTAATCTAGAGGAACAGCAGCGTGGCTCCCCAAGATAAGAAGATAGTGATTCAATTAGTTAATGTGTGGGCCTCCACTTGGAAATACTAGCCTGGCTTTTAATGATGTAACACCTTCCTTCATTTCTTCATGTAACGTGGCTTGCAGACTTGTTTCTGCCTGCAGGGTTAAGATGTAAAATGGGATCTTTTAATAATCCCAAAAGGCAGGACCTGCCTGCTCTATGCCATCTAGGAAAGCTTGATTTGCTCTTCTGGGCCTGCTCCAGGTCTTGAAGATAGTGCAAGTTGGATTAGATTTTAACAAGGTAGAATAAGATGAATACATAACAAGAACTGATCCCGTCCTTATGTCGCGTGAATGTGCTGTAGTTGTTCCAAGCCTCCTTGCTTCACCAGCTTTTCAAACTGCTGTTCACATACTGTTGGCTAAAAATGAACGAGGAAAAATACATTTCCTTACTGGTTGTGCCTGAATTTATGACTATTGAGCCTCCAACTTCCAGTTATGATCTGTCTCATATATGTAATAACATATTTTCTGCAGGTGATGAGGTCGCTGTAACTTGTGATGAAGTGCAGGCAGCAGTTTGGTTTATTTTGTAATGCTTCTTTGTGTGTACCTGAAAATGGGTCATTTTTCTCCTGCAAGAATCACAACAGGTATCTCTGCAGGGGCACAGGCAGCAGCTGAAGCACGGGGAAGGAGGGATGCTGCCGTTAGCTTTCCTCCGATTAAACCATTGCTGCAGCTGGAGCAAACCTGCCCAGACGCAGGCTCTGGGCTCACCAGGTGGAAATTGTTCCCAGGAATAAATAAAAATGTTGATGATGAAGATTGCCTCTTTAACACACACAGAGGGGGAATGGAAATTTGTCACTTACGGGTTCTGCCGTGGGGACGGCAGAGATTGTTTCCTTGCGTGACCTTTATAACAAGAAGTGTCAGACTTCATCCTGTATGTATCAGACTAGTGTGACATTGGATATTAATCCTGATGGAAAAAGATTATGTGATTTTCACAGGCACTCAGATAGATTATCCTTCCTGGCCTGGCTGGAAGGTAGCAGGAGTCCCTGCAGATGCTGGCTGGGAGCAGAGTGTTCCTGGGAGAGCAGTGCCAGAATAACCAAGCATGAGCAGCAGCTCTGGCCACTGAACTTCTTTTCACTTTCTGTTGTTCAAAGGTGTTGCTTTGAGGACTTGCCCCTTTGAGCAGGGGCAGGGGCGTGGATGGAAATGGTGCAGACTTTGAGAAGTCTCTCTGTTAACAAGCTCCTTGAAACACTGAGTAAAAATACCTGAAGGAGCTTTTGGAGTAACATCACATTTTAAAAGGTGTCCTTTTACCTTGTTTCTAGCTGCCCATTCTTACACTGAAGTTTTGCCCAATATTTTGACAAATAATATTGTGTCCTGGACACAACTGATAACTTTGATGTTTCACAGTGTGATGTTAAGCCCTGAAATCTCTGCTGGGTTTCACACTGGATAATAAGAGAACCAGTCATGTTTTGGCTGGTTTGGTACTCACTTTCCATTGCATCTGCCGTAGGGACTATGTCCCAGCCTTTCACCCCTCCAAGTTACCTCACTGAACTTCCATGTTGTCCCACAGAAAATGTTCCCTCAGGAAGGGGCTGGAATGTTGGCTCTTGTGTGCAGGGAAAAAAATCAGGTTGCTGCTGCTGTAAGGTGTTCTGGCACTATTGCTTCTGGGGCTGAGGGGTCTGACCACCTGTGTGGAAGGTGTTTGCTCCAGGGACAGAGCAGGGATTTGGGTGAGGGATTCAAGGGTTGGACCCTCCTTTGTAGCAGCACCAGGCTGTGCTGGGACAGTGATATGGGACAGACCTGCATGGGGTAAAGTGGTGTCACTTCAGCCTCTTGCTGAAGTATCAATTTACAATAGCTGAATCATCTGAAATACAAATATATTGGGGGTTTATTTTTTGTTTCATTTTAAATTACAATAAAAGCTGCAGTTGTACAAAAAGCCTTTTGGGGAAGTGGCCAAAGCCATAGGTTTGCACTGGGACACTGCAACCTGTGACTGCTTGCTGAAGCCCATATAATTTACATCACTTTCTTTTTCTTCTTAGGTGTTTATAGACTCAAGCATTAAAAAAATACATGAGCAAATTTATATTTTAAGCTCTTCTATATTTGCCTCCTGACTTCTGAGAAATTTCATACAGAGAGTATTTTCCCAGACCTTCCAGAATCCTACTCTTGCTCTTTCCTGAAGTAGGTAAGGTCAGCTTCTCCTCAGAAACATACATTTTTTTTTCCCTGATGCCTTGGCAGGAAACTCACAGACTGGACACCTGGCTTTCAGACAAGCCAAGAAAAGAAAAATGATAAAAAAACCCCCTCTCTGTGATGTGAAAGCAGAACCATTTGCACGCTGTGTCAGAAGCTTCAGCTCGTTAGACCTGCAAACTTTCCAGTGAAAAATGATCTGAAAATAAATGTGCAGTGAGTCATTTCTTTTCCTTCCCCGAGTTATACCTTTAATTAATCTCAATCAGTTTACAAAATCCATTTTTACTCAGATTTAAAAAGCATGCACTCTGACAAATAAATCTTGTACCAAGTGTACAGCGTTTGTGATTGTTCCTGCTCAAGACCTGTCAGCAAATGTATCATTACTAATTGCCCAAGTTCCAACAAATCAAAACCCTCCAGTTTTATGTTAAGGAAGGAGTTGAGCCCTTAAATTACTGTATCAGCTTTAAACTGCTTTAGTGCATCACATGGGGGCATGTCAGCTTCAATTCAAAAGTAATAATCCAAAGAGCTGTCAATAATTGAGGACAGTATATGTAGGCTTATTTATTTTAATCCAGTTAGGCTTGTTCTTTGATTTGGTTTGGTTTTATTTTTTTCCTTTAGCCTCAAATTCCTTTGGGACTGAATAGACCAGTATATAAGCAGCAGGTGAAGGTCATTTAAAAAATTGGTCTGTTTACTTCAATGAAATCCAGGCTCAACTCAGGATATTTCATGCAAATTACAAACAAAACCAAAAAACAGTCTGATGATAGAAATGTGAATCAGATTATGTGTTTTATTACAAAAAGTGCAACCATCCCACCTCCCTGGTCTCTGCAGGAGGGCTTCATATTTCATGATCTTGCTGTGAGCACTCCCCATTTGTAGCCCTGTTGTGTTCGGAGCTGTTGCCATGCCTGGGTGTGTACCTGTCATCCCATGTTTATGGAAGTTCATGCTGCTGCAAAGTGAGGAGTAATAACCGTTTAGCTGCAGTGTTATAATTATTCTGAACTACCTTGAGAGCTCAGTGAATCCCTTTCTCATTTAGTTTATTCTTTAAAACGCAAAATTGAAGACAAGCATTCGTTCCTTCTCTTAAAAGGGACATGTCTGTGGCTTCAAGTTGTATTTTTCAGTAAATTAAAAATAATTTTCTCTTCATTACGTTTACATCTTTGCTAGCCATACTTCCCTTTGGTGCGTCGTCCCAAAGTTGCTCTGCATAGACTGTGTAATCCCAAAGACCCCCATCTCTCAGTAATGTACTGACAGCCTTTAAAAAATCGCTTGGGGAGGAATAGGATTTTCAGAATAACCTCACCAATATTTACATAGCCTGAGACTGAAGGTATATCTTTAAAATTCAAGAGGCAGGAATTTATTCTGGAAAGCAAAGGTAAAGCCAGCCCTGTGCAGTGTCACACTGTTGGGAAGGCTCTCATTCCCCCCAAGCATACCAAGAGCCTTAACACAAACCTGAGAATAGTCAGCAGCCCCTTTCTCAGTTACACTGTGCTGTAAAAATAGTCACCCAGACCAGCAACCAGAAATTTGACCTTATAATGCTCTACACTAAAGCTAATCATTGTTACACTAATCTTGCTTTCTTGCTTTATTCTGTCCCTGGATCGTTGCGTGCTAATGGGGACTTTTTAGGGAGATTTTTATTGCATGTGGAAGGATAGGAGTTGGCCAACACCAGGCACTGTAGCAAGAACTCTCCCTAAACGCAAGCCTTTACCGATACAGGGCCATAGGAAGAGAGAGAATTGCTTTGTTTTGGGTGGGGATGAAAAGAGATTGATTTTAACATTCTGGATGTTTATCAGCGGAAATGATTTTTAACGTGTCTTAGAATTGTTACCTGTCCATGATGTAGAATAGACATAAAGTAAATAAAAGGTAATAAATATTCAGGCCATGCTATTGCTATTGCTGAGTTGATGCTTTCAGTGGATTTTATGTATCCATCAGTGATAACCTGCAAATAATTTATTACAGCGTGCCTTCTGAAATGATGAGACTTTGTTAGGCAACATTCAGCTAATGAAATAGCACACCTTAGGCAAAACACCTCCAACATGTGCCACTCATCGCTGCCAAAGACTAAAATAATTCCCTACAAATGAGACAAGTGAAAGACATGTTGTGCCAGGGAACAGAGTATTCCTTCCAATTCTAGGGCATTCCATCTCGGGGTGCTCACCACATGAGCTGCTTTTTTATGGTATTTGTAGGGTTACTTCATTGCGTGACTCACACCACAGACTCGCCAAACCGGCAGAAGATCAGGAACCCGACTCTGCGCTGTGATCAGGGAGTTTTACGAGACTTTTGTGTGGACGTCACCTCCTGGATGCTGCCTTTGGAGCAACAGCTACGCCCGAAGTGCAATGGATTGGCTAAGAATCCCTTCTCCTGCTGCTCACAACTAAGCCTCTTTCTCTCTGAATCCTTTTATTGCTTCCCCATCTTTTCAATATTAGCACTGAGCCTCCTGTCGCTGCTGGGTAAATCCCACCTAATCCAAATCTTGTCTTTAGTACATCTCTGCCATTATCTCCTGTATCCTTCCACGTCATGTACCCCTCCCATCTCAACTTCATCATCATTACAACATAAATACCTCATGCCTTCCTGACAGCTTCCCAAATTTTCTCTTCTTTTCTTTAAGCTTATTTCTGAGGGCACCCACTACCTGTTCTTGCACCTCTTACCTGCGTCATCTCACAGCCAGCCCGCTGTCCCAGACTGATCCTCAAGCCTGAAAGCATCAACCCTCTAAATCTCAGTCTGCAAAAGCACAGTCAGATAGAAAATGTTGGGTCTGAAAATCTTTGTTAGTCATACATGTGAATCAGAGCTTTTTGACCAGCCATGTGAGTTTCTGGTAGCTTCAGTGGGCTTACTCATGATAGCAAATGCTCCATTCAATAGTAGGCATTTGCAGGATCATCCTCTGTGATTGTAATCCCTTTTAGATGGGGAATGTGTCAGCATTTTATAAAGGGATGTAAAGATGCGTGTGGCCTGTACAAAGACTCCATAATTAATGTTGCTCCATCAGTTGATTACAGGAATTTACAGGCTGCACCATTATAACAAAATAGCCTGTTGGAGCTGAATGTTTATGAAGAAAGGATAGGAGGAAAAAAGGGGGAAATTTGTATCAAATGTTCCTTGATGTGGTAGCTCTTTCTGTGGATATAATGTCCATCTGTTTAGGGGTGCTGTTAGCAATAGAGAGATGTCCCTGTGTTTGTTTTTTCCCCCTAAATTCTAGCTTGTGTCTCAGACTTGCATTTTCCCCAGTCTGTGTACATGATATTTGGGATTTATAGGTTGTTTCTCTGTGAACTTTGTGTGAGCATCACATTGTTGAACTGTTTGACAGATTGAAAGAAACCGAGAATGAAGCTCAAAGGACAACAATTCCCCCTTACGCAATCTAGAAAACAATTCTCTAAAATATTACATCAGCTACTGGCAGCTGTAGGTTTGCCTGCCTGCTAATTTACTATCACAAGTGTTCCAGAAACCTTTGTGATCCAGCCATTGCTATTTATATTCATAATGATTTATTTAAGGTCTCTGTATATGTCAGCATAAAGTCATCAAAAAAAGCAAAATGAAGATTAGTTGGCTGGAAGCGCAGAGAATGGAGAAGAATAACCCAACAATAGAATTGAGATAAAGCTTAGACACAGTAAATAACTAAAAAAAAAATAAAGGGCAATCGCTTTATTTTCAACTCACCATATAGGAGCCAGAGCCTGTGATTTTGGCACCAGGCAGTTCCCATCACAGGCTATTAAGAGCAGGGAAACAGGTGTCTGGTGGCCAGGGAAGGAAATGAGAAGCCGTGACACCTGAATTGAGATCATAGACCTGCTCCTGCCTTTGTGTCTGGGGAAAAGGCATTAACTGCTTGATGCCTCAGCTCCTCAGCCGGCTGCAGTGGCACCCAACTCTCAGCCGTTAAAACTTTTTACTTATTTATGAGATGGGTTTTTTTCTACAGAGAACTGTAATGATGCAAGGCAACTTTATTATGTGCAGTGGAAAATGTGAAGTTAAGAAAAAACGCTGAAGGATTGTGTAGTGGAGCGCAACACTTTTTAGAGCTGAGTCTCTAGGTCATTCTGAGGCAGGGATTTGAGTGGTGTCCCCTAGGATTTGCTGTTATACATGCTGAAATGATCAATCAAGGATAAAAAATGGACTGTTCTCATCTCATAGATCATTTCACAGTGAAACAGTTAAACTCCTGGCTGCTTTCTGAAAAACAGAGATCTGCATTAATAAGGTGACCTTATCAGAGCCACCTCTGGGGGGAAGGGAGGGAGAAAAAAGGTTGTAGAAAGAAAGCGAATCCTATTGTTAATCTTTTTTTCAGGGAGACTTGGATACCTGAATGCAAATGACTTTATATTTAAATCGTGTGAAAGCACAAAAGGTTTGTGTCTACAATTGACAGTTATTTCATTAGCTGACTCGTGCAGCCTTGCAAATGGTTTCTGGTGTTAACTTTCCTTGGATTTGTTTTCTTTGTTCTTAGCAGATCTTGCAGCGGTGATCATTTTGATTAATGTATTCAGTGCTCTATTTTACTCCTGATTCATGTTTTTTGCAGCAGTCAGTGTTCTGGCCTGGGTAAGGTGAGACTGTGAGGTGGTTTTAGTTTTCCTCCGGTAGTGCCGATCTGATGGGCTGTTCTCCAGCTGGAGAGGAGCATGGAGGCTGCTGTGCTGCATTTTGCATGGTAGCGACCCCAAACACGAGTTAAAGCAGGTTTTAATCATCAGATGTAGGATTGCTGTAGCCATGTCCTGCTGTGACAGCAGATGGGTGCTGTGCATGGGCTCTGTGGGGCTGGAATATCATCTTTTTCTCTCCCTGAGCCTCTCAGGGCTAGGAATGCTGGCTTTGGGCCTCTCTTCAGACAGGTTTGTGGCTCAGAGGGGTTCACTACATCCCTAAATTAGTGTTTCTGTTCTTGTCTGTTTAAAAAAGCTACCACATAAACTGAGGAATTAATCTGGGGGGGGACAAGGAGAAGGTGTGGGTTAAAACTTACTCCATCTTGCTTCAGGCACGCCAATACCACATGTCCAGTCTGTGCTGCATATTTGGGGGACCAATAATCACTTTGGCAGGGAATGCTCCTTCCTGCCCTAAACTGAGGGGCAATCTCTCCTCTGGAGGTGCTGGCCCTCCACTGACCCGAAAGATGAGCTTCATCAAGCCACTCGAGTTTTAGTAAGTTGAGTTTTAGGGCAGATCCTGTCAATCCAGCCTCCTGATCTAGACTGAACAGCATCATCAGGGTTTATACACCAGTGTAAAAACCCAGTCACAAGAATTGCTTCATTAATTGTCCCAAATGCACATTGATCCACAGGCAAGTTGCCGGAGGCATGCAAGCTCTTACTATCCTTTCCCCCCTTTCTTCTTTATTTCTTTTACTCACACTACATTTTTCTTCTTTTCAGAACTTTTTGGCATTAGTTGTTGCAATCAATCTGCCATTCCCTGCTGACGCCCTTTATTGCATTGGTTTTTCAAACTCTTCCGTCGGCGCCTCCAGCGTTACATCGCTCTTCAACCCACGCCTGGCTCCGAGTCCTGGAACACAAACACCTCGGGGACCTGGGCTGGAGTTTCCTCACAAGTCACTTGTCCCCACTGCCCTCCCTGGGAGTCAGCTTCAGGAATCACAGCCAAATCCCAGGACAAAGCACTTGAGCTACAAAGGCAGGGCTTCAACAACAAATAAAATCAGAAATGGTTCAGGCCCAACCACCCCTATAAAACATCACTTTGAGACTGCTCTTCGTATGCAGGGGAAGTGAACTCATCAGAACACTTTTTACTTCCTCATGAATATTTCCAAGCCATTTCCCGTTTTTATAAGAAATCTGACATACAAAGAGTTTTCTGAGAACTGTCTGTGAAAATAGGAAACTTGGGGGGTTTGGGTTTAGGGCCTTGAATTTTTTATCTTGATTTTACATGGTCAACTACAGAAAAAAGAAAGGAAAGGTGTTTATGGGTCTATAAAGAGGCTCTGAGACAAAGCAGTGGAAAGGTAGATTTTTTTTTTTGCTTCACACGTCTAAGTATTTTCCCTCTTCTCTCTTCTGCTCCACAGCAGTAAATATAATAAGATTTTTTCAGCCTTTATACTTGGACTTACTTCTTAGTAGATGTTTAATTTAAAAAAGTGAAAGACAAAAGCAGGGATAGATGGGAATGAGTATCAGGGAAGAACAGGGACACTTGAAACTCAAGGGAAAGGGAAAAACAGAATAACTCAAGTTATGTCAAGATTTGTTCATTTTTTTAAAAAAATGTACTTGGAAGCAAAAATCTTTGGACAAATATTTGTAGATAAAATTCCATCTAACTTCTTTTGTCACACAAGAGTCTCACAAATCATTAGTCTGGTCCATAACTGGACAGGTCTTACAGCTGATCTGGCAAAAAATATTCTGATCTCTTTGTCCATGATAATAACACTGAAATCGAATACGTGCTCAACATGCAAAATATTAGAGAAACAAATACTTTCTTCTGCTTAATTTTGCTTTCCATATTTTTTATGATAAATGGTAGACTTTCTGGACACTGTGACAGAGAGTTGTTACTTGTGAACAACAATTTCAGTGTTTTGGGTTGAGATTTAGCCTAATGTATGAAACCCACGTCCTTGCTGTCACGAAATCTCCATTTTCCCACTTTTACAATATTGTTGGCATATGTCTCCAGCTGTCTGTTGCTGACACAGAATTGCTTGTGATTATCTGATGCTGAGCTGTTCTGCTCTGTTTTTGTGGTTTTAATCTCTCCAACAATACCTGAACACGCTGTGCAGATCGTGATTATTGGGGCAGAATACAGCCGTCTTTGAAATTTATTGTCCCACACAGAAAATTGGAAATCCTTAGGATCTTTATATCTGGATTGAATGTGAGCTGCACTTCTTTCTGATTTCATAATTTAACGTTGCAGACTGTTGACTTATTGACTACAGCGTTAGCATTTTCCAGATTGGCAGACAAATTGCCTTGTAGGAGTGTCTATGCATATTTATACATCATCCAAAGGTTAAACGATAGAATATATTTTAATTGCCTAGAGATAACTCCGCAAATTATATCGCTGGTACCAAAACTTCCAAACTTAAAAGATGAAAGTTACGCACTGAAACCCGTATTTTTTTTCCAAGTAAATAAACCACTCAGCAATGCTGATTACTGACAGTCTTCCACTGCTGTTAATTAAATAGCATCTCAAAGACATAGCTGCCATTTTAGGCAAAATTTTAAGACAGAGCGAATTCTAGTTTTCTTCTTAGTCTTCCTAAGCATGGCATTTATACTGATCTTGCTGTTTGAGAGAGGACCACAATCAAATAAACCCAAAATGCAAAATTAAAGCAAGGCATTCATATGTAAATATTTTTTTCCACTTCCAATTGTCTTAAAATCTGAGGGTTTAAAAAAGTAAATCCCCAAGAAGCTAAAACACGTTATGTGCTGCAAGAGCACCAAATACACTCACTGAGAACATTTTTCAGGGCAAACATAACCTTGGAGCTATTTGAGTATTTAAGAATAAGTCTAATTGCTACTTACATTTTTTACTTCCCACTTCAGCAATACTTTTCTCTCTAGAATACAGACCCCTAAAGAAATTACTGAGGAATAACAAGTGTTCTGCAAATCTGCTGATTTACAGTGACTGCTCTTATGTATGTGCTCTTAAAATAAGGTCCTGCACATGGATTGGGGCACTCCAAGGCACAAACACAGGCTGGGCAGAGAATGGATTAAGAGCACCTCTGTGAAGGACTTGAGGGTGTTGGTTAATGAGGAGCTCAATGTGACCCAGCCATGTGCGCCTGCAGCCCAGAAAACCAAATCTATCAAGAGCAGAGTGGTCAGGAGTGAGGGAGGTGATTTTAGATAACCTTTAAGGTCCCTTCCAACCCAAACCATTCTGTGACTCTATGAACATGAGTAAATTCAAAGTAGTTTGCTCTCAGTGGAAGAAATACATGACCCTACAGCAGCCTGGTTACTTGCTGTGCTTTTACCTTTACAAGCGATCAGTAAAAACTCATCTGGAGTGCAATGCATTGAGCAAGACATGGGGAGACAGATGCATTCCACTCCTGGGGGTTTTGACTAGAGGAAATGATGAGTGTTTAGGTGAAGAAAAGGATTTTACAACTGGAGATGCACAGTGGGAGGGCTGAACCACTCCAGGTGGATGGGGAAGCAAACACAGACATCTCACTTGCAGGCAAGGGTCCCAGCAAGGAGTTTATGAGTGAAAAATGGGAGATATCACTGTGGTCATCTCCTGGTCATGTTGGTGGATTTGGAAAGAAATCTCTCTTGGCTTATGTTTTGAAAGGAGCTTTATATCTGCACCTACCAGGAGTGAGGATTTCAGGCTGTTAAATAAGAAGATGGAGGTGTCTTTTTGCTCCAGAGCAAGATGGGAGTTACTCTGTGCTCCGTGGTTTCTGTGGATGGGCTTTTGGCAGCTTCCACACTGAGCACAGATGGTATTTGAGATCTTGTTCTGAGACAGCCCTGCAGGGTAAGCAATAACTCTGTGGGATTTCTTGGATTGTAAAGCTGCATATAGGTATCCGAGGTCCACCAGAGTCCTTGCTAGGCCCAGTCTCTCTGAGTCCATTTTGCTGTGTGATCAGAAGGCAAGAACAGCTACTGTCCTTGTTCTTTTGATTAACAGAATAAAAAAAACCCCACAAAACCAAAAAACAGAACAAAACAAAACAAAAAAACCCAAACTAAACCCATGAGAGTTGTCAGGAGTGATTTCAGTGAGTTTTGGAGAGACCACAAAAAGGCCCTGAGGGTGCTGGTGGCAGCAGCTGAACATGAGCCAGCTGTGCCCAGGTGGACATGGAGTCAATGGCACCTGGGCTGTCCCAGCAACAGTGTGGCAGCAGGACCAGGGCAGTGACTGTGCCCTGTGCTGGGCACTGGTGAGGCCGCACCTCGAGTGCTGTGTCCAGTTCTGGGCCCCTCATGATGAGACAGACCCTGAGGGGCTGGAGCGTGGCCAGGGAAGGGAACGGAGCTGGGGAAGGGTTTGGAGCACAGGTCTGGGGAGGAGCAGCTGAGGGAGCTGGGGGGGGCTCAGCCTGGAGAAAAGGAGGCTCAGGGGAGACCTCAGCAATCCCTAAAACAACCAGAAAGGAGGTTGTAGCCAGGTGGGGGTTGGTCACTCCTCCCGAGTAACAAACAATAGGACAAGAGGAAACAGCCTCAAGCCGCACCAGGGAAGGCTTAGATTGGATATTAGGAAAGATTTCTCCCCTGAAAGGGTTGTCAAGCCCTGGAAGTGGCTGCCGGGGAAGTGGTGAATCACCATGCCTGGAGGTATTTAAAAGAGATGTAGATGTGGTGCTCAGGGACATGGTTTAGGAGTGGGCTTGGCCGTGCCTGGCTAATAGTGCAAATTGATGATCTTAAAGGTCTTTTCCAACACAAAGAATTCCATGATTCTGTGATTCTACATAGTGCCTGCAGGTCAGAGGCAGGACAGATAATGGTGCCTACTGAACTGTCATTACTTGTTCAGAAATGTGTCAATTCATCACTTCTCATCAGAGAGAATTTATCTAAAGCATTATTAGTTTACTTCCCGATCAGTTAACTATTGAAACAGAATCTTGGGCTACTGCACTGGGCTGATTCCTTTTAGCCCTTAAACAAAATTCAAATGATTGTGGTCTTTTCTTTCTTGCATTTTTGGATAAAAACTGAAGGTATGCCTTATATTTATGTTCCCTGAATACTGTGATATATTCTCAGTAGTGCCACCTTTTGCTTCTAATAAAATCCCCACCTATCTTATCTTTTCTATTTTATTACCTCTTATATGTACTGGTAAATAATAAGAGTGGGAATTTGGAAAATATAGGCCATTTGGAAGAAATTCTGTGTGCATCATATCAGAGAATTTGAAAGATTATAGAAATATTTACAGCTCCCAGAGAGTCAATCTTTAGTCCAAGATTTAATAAAGGGATGGACACAAGCCCTGTTTGCTCTTGCTGCTCTGGAAGGACTGGTTTTGCAATATTTTCTGTCTTCAGAAGAGCAAAACTACTTCTGATGAATTTAGCAAAGTATTCTGCAGAGCCCCAGACACTTTCTTATTTTCCTTGACATTATTTTTTCATCAGTTTGGGCTGTGTAGTATCTGCAGACAGTGCATGTTCCAAATATTGGATTGCTGTGTTTTTGCATACAAACCTTGTAAAGGAAAAGAAATACCAGACTGTGTGTACAAGCATCACAATCTGATTATATGCAGGATCCTAATCTTAATATCACACCATCCTCACGGAAAAGTGCTGCAAGAATATTCCAATTCATATTCTGAGTGGTGTGTTTCTCCACAGTTGTCTTGCAGAATTCTTATTCCTACCAGGAGAAAATCAGTATACTGAACAGAATAAAAATGTATACATTAAATTACTTGTTCAAATGTCCACCTTTGATGTTTGCAGGGAATTCAAGCAGGAAGCAATATAACCTGAGCTTTGTTTTATTGATACAAGAGGCTAATGTGAGCTACAAAACAGGAAAGAATGAGAAGTTGCTTAGTACGCTGGAAATGTGGAAAAAATGCAGATTTCAGTTATTAGCTTTCACAGCTGTATTTGCATAGAAATATACTAACGGCTGGGTGACATTTCATGCATGAACTTGATGGAGCATCCTTAAAAATATTCATGTTAGAAAAGTACTTAAAGGGAACCTTGGACTCGAACATTCCCGTCTTTGTTTAAAAAACCCCAAACTCTGGTCTCCCCAGGGTATTCCAGTGCAAGGTATTTCTTCATGAAATAAAGCTTTCTTTGTTATGAGGAATTCTGGGAGAGCCTAGGAAGGGCCCTTCCTTCTGATCACACTTTAAAAAAGATCCTGATTCCCCTGAATGTTAAATATTATTGCACAAAAGATGTTGCTCAGGCTTTTGTGGAAAATACCAGCAAAGCAAGAAGGCCCTTGAGGTTCCAAACACCTCTTGGATTATCAGTTTCCTATGCCATTTGCTATTTTGAGGGAACACCTTCCTTGTAAGTGGGACAGAGATGAATGTCAATCATCTATGCTGTGTGAGATGAAAGGAGTTACTCTGCTTTGAAAAGCAAGAAGAATTCTTGGAGGGGTCTATCACAGTTACCCCTCGGTATGCATTTTTGGGAGCTGGGTCACAGCAACTCCTTCCAGTTCACATTTGCTTGTTGTGTGGTGTTGTTTTTGTTGTTGCTGTTTTTTAATTCACCTACTGGAGCAGACCAGGTGCAGCTTCATTTGTAACTCATAAAGGATAAAGATGTCTGGTTTTACTTAGAGTGGAGAGGTTCAGAGTACATGAAGGTTTTTAGATCAGGGAGCACTTCCACTTGCCAGCAGTTTCAGCATTCATTTTCTGTTCTTTTAATTTAAACATGATTATTAACAATGCACAGCTGAGGAAGGCACTTTTCTGAAATATTCTGAGGATTATTCCTGCTCTGTTATCTCCCTTTCACCTTCCACAACAGGATTTTGTGTGCTCACATTAGTTGATGTTCTTCAGAAGAGCAGCTGGCCCATCTCTGATTGTGACTTTCATTAGAAGTAGAAAACTCTACCTTCTGAAGTAGCGAGATGTGAGCATTAAGTCCTGGGAACATTTTCTAAAAACTCACTTTATGCTGAAATATAACCAGCCTTGAAAGGGATTAGAAGGAATATGACAGGAGTATGAATTAAAAAGCACTGCATCGTGAAAACCTCTACTTAAGCAGTTCTGACTCTGCCTTCACTCGATCCCATTCCTGCAGCTGCCAATTGTCCAGAACCTTCCAAAAAGCAAGAACCATCTCTGGAGCCTGTCCAGACTCTTGCTAAAATCAGATTTCTAAAGGAAAGTGGGAGTATGTGGAAGTACCTTTCTGGAAAAAATGCGGTCTTGCATTTTTAGTAGCTGACCTCCTTTCCTTCTGTGTCTATCCCACTTTACTTGTAGGAACCTCTCAAGCAGAATAGGTCTCTGCAGAAAAGGGCTGCAGGATCATTTTCCCTGTCAGCATGAGACATAAATGCTGGTTTAAGATGGAACAGTGCTGTACAGATGTGAAAATAGAAAACTAAAATGAAAATATTATGAAAAAGGGTCATTAAAACCATCTTACTTAGAGGATCTGTCTAAACCATAACATAATCACACGCAGTGTCTAGTAATGATATTTTACACTGAAGCCCAAAGGTTACAAAAAGACTTTAGTCCTTGCCAAAAGGAAGTCACTTTTTCATCTGAAGTACAGAAGGAGTCAAATTCTTGCGGTGGTGCAAAATCTATGTACAGAAAGCTACTTTTAGAGTCATATTAGTAAAACGCTTGTCAAAAGCCAAGGGAAATTCTGGTTTATAAAAGGAAAGGGCAAATCTCAAATAAAATTCCCAGTTAAGAGTGAAAATATATAGGCCGAAGCCATCAGTGGATGGTGGTAGCAATAAAGATGATTTGGGCTGCAACAGCGATATCGTGTCTCAAGCGGATTTTGCAGACGGTGGCGATGGCACCTGAAGGACACGTGTCACAGGTGAGCCCATGCACGAGTCAGCTCACAGAGAGCCTTTCCTGCTCTGCTCTCAGGCAAGGAGTTCATGGCACGGAAAGCAGCACAGTGCCTGAGAGCAGAGATGGTATTTGGTGAGGTTTGGAGCGGGGTACGTGAGGCTGGGAGCTGAAAGCCATGACGGCGACTGAGAGCTGTTTGCAGCTGCCAGGCTGCCGGGTCCCGCTGCGCCCGGGGCTGGGCGAGGGTGCGGGAATTGCTGCTCACACCGAGCAGAGACGGTACCACTGGCAGCACCTCTTGGTTCCCGTTGACTTTCTGTGGGCACGGTTAACCTGTAATTTGGAAAAGGAAAATACAGTCTGGCACCCGTTCCTGAAGGGTTGCCAGTCCCAGACCTATCCACTGCGCAGCCTGCCAGAATGGGAACGATAAGTACCTTACAGACCAGTATCCACAGCAACAGACACTGGAATTTTATATTTTTAATACATACAAAAACCCAAAGAAAATAATTACTTTTTCATTTTGCAATTTTATAATAGTAATAATGACCTTTAGGTCAGGAATTTTCAGCAGTTAATGACTGTCTGGCTTTTTCTTTGGTCCATGGTTTCTCCAGCCAGTCATTAACAGTGAGAAAAGTGCCTTCTCCTGTGGTCACTTTGGCTTAATCATTACCTTTTCATGCTACAGAATGCACCAGCTGGGAAATAAGTGTCTCCTATGCGAATGGATCCATAAAGTGTTCCCTGGGTTTCATTTCTTTGAAAGAATATTCTGTGAGGGTGTGAGAGTTTACTGTAAAGGATGATTGAGTATTATCCTCAGCCCTGAGAAAAGTTAGATCACTCTGAGGAATTGGGACTGAGGATGGTTTAAGGCCACAGATTTCGAAAGATTAAATCTTCAGAATTTATCTTTGTAATCTGGGTTCCCAGACTATTCTCTTGGTAATGGAGTGCTTCGGAGATTATATATGGACACAAATATTTCCTTATCCATCTTCTAGCATCACACAGGAGCAGGACCTCTTTTTTTGATGTTTGTATTTGTATATCTAATCACTGTGATGCTGAAAGCACAGGGTGGCAACAGTGTCTTGAAAGTTAAAACTTATTTTAAAATATAAAGAGGAGCAGCCCTCTGGAATGCTTACCCTGCTCTGTCGGGACAGTAGATTCCCTCCTTCCAACCACCCTCTCTCTCAAAACACCTAGAAGCTGTACATGACTTTGTTCAGAGGAAAATTAATTTATACATGGAAATGACTTTGTCTTGCAGTTTACTGAAGATAAAAAAAGTGAACCATGGAACGGAGGTATCTTCTGATCACTCTACTGATCATATTCTTGGTAAAAATTAGCCAGATTATGAGTATATTGTATGCCTGAACATACATATACCTTTGAACAGTCTTCAGTCCTTGTGCACTCTTAGTTGAGTTCTTCATAACCTGTATGACTTGCAATGCCATTGTTCCAATACGGTGTTACCTAAAAAATCATGAATATATCTCCTTCAAGGTATATTTGTGCTTGACAACAACTGTGTAAGAAATGCAGAACTTGGAGGACAAATAAATAGACACGAAAACAATAGTTTTCTAAATCACATATTCAATGTGTAGGGATTCCTACAGTAGTTCAGTGTATGGCTACTGCTGAATAGTCAGGTAGTAGTGAAGCACCTCCACTGGAACAGTAAAAGAAAATGGGAATTTCTTCATTAATAGATTTAAAGTCAATATGGTGTCCTTGAGAACTTGGTACTAAATATGGAATAATGTGAATGATGAACCTAATTTTAATGTTTTGCTGTGAAAAGAGACTTAGCACTTGCATAACTTTTATTGGAACAATTAGCTTTTCATTTTGTATCTTTAAGTGAAAACACAGAATGCACATGAAAACTGCAGGCATCTGCTTTTTTACTTTTCAAGAAAAATAGCACTAGCAAAATATAAATAGTGCTCCAAGAAAGAGCCACTCAGGAGTCCCTCAAGGGCTGGGACTGTGCTTTGTGGTTTCTCCACTCTTGGAGTGACAGTATTACTTTCTAAGCTGAGGCTTCATTTGCATTTTGAAAGTACAACAATTTACTTCTCAGCAGGGCTGTGTTGTTTCTAAAAGGCTGGACTGGCTCGAGGATTTAAATCCGGTGAGGTTCCGGTAATTCCCTTAACAATGAGTTTTGAAATCTACACCTTTAAAATAGCTCTGCACCTTTAAACCTCAAGCTCAAGTCCGGGTTAAAGCAGCTGGCTAACCATTAGCAGGAATGGGAAAGGTCCAAAAGACAGAAATGACAAGTGACTTGTGCTTCATTCGGTGCTTTAATGGATTTCTCCTCAGCTTCACAGCTAACCAGTGCAGATTATTTATAGATTTTAAAGCCCAAAATTAACACTGTTCCTTGTAGGCAGAAGAGAAATGTATGGGATCGTTATTAATTCTTTAGCATTATAATGCCTTCTGGCTCAATGTGTGTGCAAGGGACCAAGAGTAAACATGCATTTATCATCCCAACCCTTATCTGTTCCCAAAAACGTCCTTCAGTGGAGAACCGTGAAACAACCTCTCTGAAGGATTTGAGACCTTTTCTTTTTTTGCTGCTGATACAAAAATCTTTACAGTCTTTGCTGTAATTAAACATTCAAATGTAGAACATTGCAAACACAGTCTAGTGTTCCTTTTCCCCCCAAAACCCCCAACCAACCAACCAACCAACCAACCAACCAACCAACCAACCAACCAACCAACCAACTATGGTGCTAGCTGCCTTCACATGAAGTTTTTTGGTTTTCTCTCATGGGCACAAATTACCCAGGCCTCCTTGGTACCCAAAGAGATCTCTCCCTTTCCAACTCAACATAATTTTTGAGGCCTGAGCTTCCCTTTGTTTCCTGTTATTTCCAGTTTTACCATTTTTCTGAATTCCTTTCCCTCGACAGCAGCCTTGCATGCCACTAATAGAATTCAGCTGTGGAGGGAATACAATCCTGGCAGGAGGCAATGTACCCAATCCCTCGCCGGCCACTGAACTTAGTAGGACAAAATTGTCCTTCACGTAATTTTAACAGTGTCCATGGAGTAATTCCAGCAATCAGCCTGTCCTGTCATGCCTCTGCAGCTCCCTGTACCCCACTGCAACACGAGGGAGAGGAGACAGCAGTGCTACAGCAGCTGTTATTGTTTGATCAGCAACACAATCCTTGCTGGAATTTCATTTCCCTTGCAGACTCGCTACCAGAATACATTTGTCATCCATACTTTGTAGCAGACTTATATTTGCCTGTAATTACATACCAGTCTGGCAATAGTTTATTGTTAACATAAAGTACTGCCATTTAAATCCCCGATCTTAAACTGAAGTATTTGCAAAACTCTGTAATTGCTAAAATAATAAAGCTGCCATTACTGTATGGGAAGTTTACAGCTTGTTGCTGAAATACTCACATTGGTTTAACTACACCTGTATGGATTCCTTATGTTTTCGTGTGCTGTGTGAGACAGACAGATTTCTGCTGGGCACAACCAAAAGTTTCTGGCACTTTCACAGAATGGCTGAGGTTGGAAGAGGTCTCAGGAGCTCACCTCATCCAGCACCTGCTCAAGGGATTGCCCAGGACCATGTCCAGATGCTTTTGAGTTATCTGCAAGGATGGAAACTCCACAAGCTCTCTGGGAATCCTGTGCCAGTGCTCAGTTAAAACTGTATTTCATGTTTACCAGCTTGTGGACTGTCCCCATGTATGAGGAAGTCTATAAAAGATAACCAGGAAAAACAAGTTCAGTGTGGTTTTACTCAGTGCAATGGGTACAGATAGTACTGCAAATGCCTAGGGATATGAAAACCAGAAAAGACAATATATTTTGGTTTCATTTTGTGTTGGTGTTTTGCAAACAAAAAACTGGTGATGCCCCTCTCTTGTACTCATTCTGTGATTTTAATTTTTTTTCTATTTTTACTTTAAATAGTTCTCCACTTACGATTGTTCTGTTCCTAAGTACGGTTGCGTAGAACAGACCTCAGGACTAGAAACAGTGGTATGAATTTGCTCTGAAGGCAGTGTCATGCCTTTCATACATGATGCTCAAAACATCCGTATCTAAGCATCTCCAAAAGTTTGGGAATTTGTGCTAAAAACTGCGCCGTCTCTAAGCCTTGTTCTGACACAGCTGCACTGTGCTCTTTCGGGGGAGGATGGGGAAGTTTTGTGCTCTTCCAGCAATTCCCAGGGCACTGAATGATGGAGTGCAGGTGGTTCTGCATCACCATGAGGACCTTCATGTAAAAACTGGTGCTTGGGTCCTGGTGCCAAGTGGCAGATGAGCATGGGGTTCTGTGTTGTGCTGTCTGGCCAGGAAGGATCCGCTCTCCTCGCACAGCTCCCTCCTGCCCGTTTTCCCTGCACTCACTGGCTCTGCCCTGGTCCTTGGAACAAATCCTGCTGTGTGTCACCCCTCTGCTTCCCCTCCAAAGGTGACCGCCAAGTTCATAAGAGGGATGGAGCACCTCTCCAGTGAGGAAAGACTGAGAGAATTGGGATTGTTCAGCCCGGAGAAGGCTTCAGGGTGACCTAATTGTGGCCTTGTAGCACCTGAAAGAAACTTAGAGGAAGAGACTTATTGTGAGAGCATGTAGTGACAGGACAAGGGGGAACAGCTTCAAACTGAAAGAGAGTAGGATATAAGACTGGATATAAGGAAAAATTTCTTTGGAATGGTCGGGGTGGTGAGGCCCTGGTACAAGCTGTCCAGGGAAGTCACGGACGCCCCATCCCTGGGAAAGTTCCTGGCCAGGCTGGATGGGGCTGTGAGCAACCTGGGACAGTGGAAGGTGTCCCTGCCCACGGCAGCAGGGTCGGAACGGAATTATCTTTAAGGTCTCTTCCAACACAAACCACTCCATGATTTTCTGGAACTAAACCTATTTTAGGGAGTTTTCAACTTGGAGGCAAAAAGAGCTTCCCGAGGCTTTTCCTGGGGCCGAGCTTGAGCAAGGGCGCGCCCCCGGTTCCCGCCACGGCCGAGGGTCGGGATGTGGGAGCCGGGATCCGTCCCCCGGTGCCGGGGCAGCGCGGCCGTGCAGGGCTCCGGCGGGGCCGTGCGGAGCCGTGAGGAGCTCGGGCGGGGCGCTGGCGGCGGCGGGCACCGAGCGGGGCCGGG
>VYZT01039692.1:135225-215503 GCA_013400735.1 Pomatostomus ruficeps
CGCGGGGCTGGGGTGGGGAGGGGCAGCTCCGAGCGGCCCCGGGTCCGGGGAGGGGTCCCAAGGGTCGGTTTCCAAAACGATCGCGACCCCCGTGATGTCCCCCGTGGTACCCTGGGGGGGGGGGACGGGGGAAACTTACAAAAAAAAAAGAAAAAAAGTTTAGGTTTTCGTCCACGGCTTATTTATAGTGCATGGAGTCATTTGTGTACCTTTGCAGTTGTTGCCAGATCTGAGGGGTGCTGTTTTATGTCCGCTTTGTTAGTTTAAGTGACTTCACGAATTGGAAGGCAGTAGTGGAACCAGACCTCCAGGTACTGCTCTTGTTAAGCGTGGGTTTGCTACATTTGGTTTGTTTCATGTTTAGAGATAGACAATGTCTCCAAGCTAACAGGACCAATTAAAGTGTGTACTAACCCCCTATTTTGGCCATTTGAAGGAGTTCAGCCCTTGTGCGATACTGCTGTTTTTACATTGTCCCCAGATGGTAACTCTTTGGCAGAGTGTTTCCTTGAAGACTTTGTGTAGTTCCCCTGCTGCCATAGCCATAGTTGACATGGAAAGGAAGTTTGGTGGTTGTAGCAAATTGCTGGTTAGTGTGGACTTGCCCAATAGGTTTTTGGAAGACAGCAATGACCACTTGAAACGTCAGTTTGGGTAGCAAAGAGAACACTGGGTTCTTATCCTGACTTTTCCACTTTGGGCAAAGTACTGGTTATGTCTATTTTTCCAAATATGGAATGGGCTTAAAAAACTCTTTTGTTTGGTATTGAGCTCTTAGAAGGCAGCGCTGAGTTCTGATGCCTAAACAGAGTAACTTGGTGTTAAAGTCACGCAAAACTGGTATTTTTCTAATTTTATTTTTGAAAGTTAACAATTCCTAAGCCAGTTTAACCTGGTGGTGGTCCACTTTGTCCCTGGCTCAGCCAGTGACTTTTGCCATTATCCTGTTTCTAGTATTGGCCATAAACAGATACCTCAAAAGAACCAGGAGCAGCCAAACATGCGTTTCCCTGCAAAACTTTTCCAGTTTCTGAGTATTTGCAACTCCAGAAGTTCAGGAGAACTAGTTAGGCAGTCTAGCAGAGAAGTGGATTCTCCTGCTAAGTTTTTGTTGTCCTGTGCCAGCCCATGTTTTGTCTGTCCTGTCTGTGGCAGAGGAGTGCGTGTGAAGTGCTTCTTGTAGGTTCCCTGTCAGATGCATGGAAGACAACAATCTCAGTGTCCAGGGTTTGCACGGCCTCTTCCCGAAGGTGGCATCCCATTGGACTTCACCTTCCTCTGTCCCACTGGGGAGCTGCAGCAGCAGTGTCCTTTCAGTTCCTGGTGTCCATCTCAACACAGCTGAGGTGCTTCAGCGAGATACTTACTGATAGACACTCTGCTGACATGTTGAGCCCACCAGGGTGCCTCAGTTTTCCAGCAGGAAGTACTTCTTTTTGCCAATTCCCTTGTTGCAGGTAGAGCCTGTGCCTACCCAAGATGTGCTCTCCTGAGTTCTTATGTACAGTTCCTCTTTGTTTCATGTCTCTTGAACCAGAACAAACCAATATATGCTGTTTCCTCCAGAGAACAGGACTTGTTACCTGTATTAGTGATTTGCACTAATTGCTCTCCAGAGATTCTGATTTCTACAGGAAATTCTCCTGTTGAGCCAGGAACACAAGGAGACACACAGCTGTCTTTATTACAGCTGTCACATCTCAATATATTCTGACTAGATCTGAGTTTTGCATGCTTGGAAAACTTCTCACCTGAACACCAAATGAATCCTTACTTCTGTGCTTCTTTCCACCCTGTACCATGTAACACCTTAGGTGAATTCAACAGAAGTTGTATACCAAGGGTCACTTACTTCTGAAGTTGTCAATTCTCCCCAAAATGTTAATATTGGTGTTTGGTTTTATTGTGGTTAAAAACCTTGGAGAGAAAACTTGGGCTTGAACGAAGACATCATAGCACAATAGCAACCAACTCAGATTATGACAAGCTTTTATGGCGAACATTGCAAGTGTAATGTTATACAAATTGCTTATTTAGCTAAAAATAATTTTGCAGGTCTGCACTAGCGTTTCACTACCAGTATAGAACTTTTAATTCGAAAGGTTTCCAGCCTTAGTAATAAGGTAAACAATGTGTATAAAGTTGCTTTTCTATTTAAAATATACATAGTTGATTTTTAATTTTTTGGAAAGAACCTTTAACTGCACAAATCATACATCAGTGACTTTAAGGACTTACTGCTTTGGTTCAAGAATTCCCCATTAGGTAGAGGTTTGAGGATCAAAGTTATGCTACATATATTAAATTAAACAAACAACAAAAAGGAATAAGAGGGGAGAACAGGGTTTTTTGAGCCTGCAGAGTGTTCTGTTAAAGTTTGAATGGTGACCAATTTTCTTGCACTTATACAAGGCAGCTCAAGTAAGCAGAGTTGTGGCTTTTTATATATATTTTCATGATCAAACACTGTCCAGGCAGTGGAAGTTAATCATAGTCTGAGAAACAGATCCATTTGTTTTTCCTTTCTAGTGACTTGAAAAAAAGAAGGAGGGGAGAAAGAACACAGATACAAGACCCATATTAATGGTTTTTCTCTTTTGAAAAGAGTTTTCCTTTCCTATTATGTCTAAAGAAATTTAGATACCTTTCAAACTTCTACCCTTGTCATGTAGGAATTCACACAGGCCTAAGTATAGATTTACACCCATAATGCAAAGCTTTATTGGAGCACTGGTTGTGTAAAGAGTTCATAAAACAATTGTCCCCATTTGAGGGAGTCTAGGAGCAATTCTTTGATCCTTTGTGGTGAGGTTGGATCGTTGGAAGCCCATGCAGTTGCAAGGGATACTGTTGCTGCAGAGCAGAGAGCGCTGCTGTAAAGGCATTCTAAGTTTAAAAAGGAAAAATCAAAGAGGGAAGTGTGTTGGGATATGCTCAGAGCATCAGATGATTGTGAGAGACCTGGCGTGTTGTGAGATAAATGCGGTTGGTTTTGTTCTGTGTGAGCAGTGTGTGGTAGTGCTAGAGAATAGTGGTAGATGAACTCTGAGCAGCTGTGCCTTCCCTCGAGTCCCGGTGTGCAGGGCTGGGAGCTGCTGGGATGTACTGGCCTGGGAACCTTTCCCTTTTTCAAAAATTAGCCCAAGACAGGGCTCAAACCAGAGAGGCTGGCCTGACTCAGACAGTTCTAGACCTTCCAGCCATAGAAGGCATACTAAAGTGAATGTTTTGTGCCTTAACAAGTTCACCATTTGGCTACCAGCAGCTGATGCTATGTAGTAATAAAGGAATAATTTCCCTTGCTTCTTAAATGGAAAATAGAGCTCAGCAGACTGGAGTTTGACTACAGAGCAGTTTCTTGAGGTGACGTTAGCTGGTCTGTCTTGTTGAGAATACAAAAAGAGCAGATGGCTTTTCAGGAAGAGTTTGAGTCTGTCTTTCTGATCATCCACACCCTTCCTTTTTCTTCTTTTCCATCCTCTCCTCTAAAAGCTCCAAAGCTGTTTTTTCTGGTGCCTCTTCTTGACACACTTATGCCACTTGCAGCTTTTCCACTCTTGTCCAATAGTCACTGGCAGAATGCTGTCTATGAGCACATGCACTTTATAGGAGCATGATCTTCAGATGACCCCCTTGGAGCTGCTTCTTTCTTTTCAAAGTGATGAGTGTTAGGTGGAATGAATCGAGTTTCAGGGACTTTTGAAAGTTTCCTACTTCAGGCTGTATTTGTTAACAAGGTAACAATGACTGTCTTCTACTAGGAGGTGTTCTTTCCTGACTACAGTAAATCATGGCGCTCTCCAGCTGCTGCCCTCAACATTTCCCACCCACACTATCATAGCAAATGTATCTCCATCAGATTCTCACAGCAATGCCTTAGCTGCCACAGCAAATGTGTTAATACCTGTGTGCATCCCTGTCCTTTCTTGCCCCTTTAGAAAATGTTATGCTCCACTTTTTATTGGAGTAGGTTAGGTGATTTTTTTTTAAGTTTTAAAAGCCTGTGCAGCTTATGGTGGGATAAGTTACTGTGTATTTCAGAAGGATGTAAAGTCTCTGTTCATAGAAAAAATGTAAATTAAATTATTCTAGTACTGAGTTTTGAGTAGAGTTGAGAGTGTTTCAACTTCTTAGTGTGTATCCAAGCTTCTTTGCTATGGATAGTTCATGGAGGAAAGACCCTTTGTCAAATTCTGGAATAGATGAAAAATTTGCAGTATGAGATCTTAGGTTATATCAAGAATATATAAAATTTAGGTCAGGAAGCCATCTTGATGTGTAATATTTAAGTCCAAGCTTTTATTGGTATTTCTGTAGTCTTGGGCTCCTCTGTGGATTTCCTTCCCCTTGCATCTTTCTGGCAGTTCGGGGAGCTGGAGTGCGTAAAGCAGGTCGTGGCTGTGGCCACTGTCCCCACGCTCCATCCCATGCTCCTGCGTACTCCATGTGTCCCATTTCCTTTCCCAGGGCAGTCAGTGGGGTGAATGACCCATTGTGGTAGGGACAGCTGACTCTGTTCCCAGGAATCTTTGGGTGTGTCCCCTGTCGGGGTACATGGATTGGGTGGCGTGTGACAGGGACCTGGAGAGAAACGGCACCAGGGAAAAGTCAAAGCAGCTGCATTGTGGGTGATCCTGAGTGCTGCCCTGAGTAAAGAAGTGCCAGGAAGAGGCTGCAGGAAACCTCCAGTACTGGCAGTGGTTGCTCACAGGCTCTTTTTAATTTGTTTGATTTTTCCTGGGCTGGTTTGGGAGTACTTGTGGATGAGCTTTTGTGTCACTGCCCTTGAACAGCAAGTCCAGCTGTCCCTAACAGTGGTGTCACCTCCTGTGCATCAGGTCTTGCCATGCCAAGGGCCCACCCCAGTCATTGAGAGAAACAAAGCCCAGCAGTTGAGGCAGTACTGAAGTAACGTTGTTCAGAACAGCATTCTTATATTTCAGGGTTTTTTTATTTTTACTGTGATATTTGACGTTCATGGCCTACTTTGTCACACACTTAGCTGACATGCCGCTGCTGTGTTACCTTTCCAGCAGGTAAGAGAGCTGGCTGTATGCAGAGGTTCAGCAAATCATTTTGTATAACAGAGCAACTAACTACTTCACACTCCTAAATATAGTGCTGAACACAAGTGTGGCAGTATTCATGAAAAATATTTAAAGCTAAATTTCACACTTATTTTGTATTTGATCCATTTCTGGTTTATTTTTAACTCATGTAAGATGAAGGGTGGAGGGTTTTTTTTCCCCTTCTTCTGAATTTTAGTGTAGGAGCATATCTGAGATATGAAGGACTAGTACAAAGGCACAATTTTGTGGGGTCTTTTTGGTGTTGTTTCTGTTTGTTCAGTGTTGAAGTGTTATTATGGCACGTTGACACAAAGCTTAAATGGCAGCAGCAAAAAAAATTTTGGAACTTTTAAAACTGTAGCTGCTAAGTAGTGGTTTGGAGTAACCCCTGTGAGAGTGGTGATATCATCAGCAGGCTAAAATCCCAGAAAAAATTAATAAAAAGCTGAGATTTATCTCTGCAAGAAGATTTTGCACTTATATTTAATTTCTTCTTTTCCTGTATTATCCTGCTTATTTTGAATATACATACTTTTCTTTGCTTGTCTTTAACCCTTCTCAACTGACCTGCTTGTTCCTCAGTCACATTTGCTTTTTGCTTCACCCTAATAGTCAGAAGTCATCTAATTTATCTTTATAACACAAAGACATACAGGTGACCTACGCTATTGTTGTTTTTCTTGGTCTTAGTACCTATGTTGCACCACTTAACACCAGTTATGCTTGTAAATGTTGTATAAGCTCAGCTAGCATACAGTAAAAACATGAACTTCGGGATTTTAATAAAATTGACTTCAAAGATAGTATGGTTATGGTAGCTATGGTAACTAAAACTAATTAAAATATGCTAAAATTTGCAGGGGAGTGAAAAGGGAAAAAAAGTAAGTTAATGTTTTTGTTTTCATAATTTAACAGTAAAACATTTTTTCCAGTCAATTGCCAAAGTGCCAGTCAGTCAATTATTTGTGGTTTTTTAAAGAATTCCTTTAAAAATAGTAGAGGCTGAACCACATTGTAATTTTTGTATGTAAACTGACAAAATGCATAAATCTCCCCACCATTTCCACAGTAAGCTCATTCCTTGGGCAGAGGCAGTTGTGGAGGCTTCCTGGAGTGCTCCCTGTAGGCTGCTGCTTTATCTGCTGGACAGCCCATGGGCAGCAGCTCCGTGGCTCTGTGGCCTGCATCATGAAATCATCACAGGGCTTGGTCCTCCTATAATTGTACAGTGTAATGCAGATGGACTGGTGAGGGCAGCCAGACTGACAAATTGTAGCTGTCATTGAGATTGATGATCTCCTTAAATGAACTTTTGAACTTCTAAAGAAATACATAGCTTTTGTTATAAGTATTTTTTGTGAAATATTTATCATGTTCAAATTTTTGAAAAGTAATGCCCATAGTTGAGTTTCCTGTGTAGGTGCAGAGAAAAGATTTAAAGGATGGCGTTTTCACATCCTGCTTGTTTTCAGGGTTTCTTTTTAATTTAATGGTAATACTGTATGAGTGTACTTGTTTCAGAAAGGATTAAGAGCGTTGTTCCATAATAGCTGTAATCCTTTGTGTTTGACATGTGCAGAGTATTGTACAAATATTAACAAATCTGTACAACACTTCAGTGGGCTAGATGGGGACAGTAAGATGAAAAGTTTGAATTATTCAAGGTCAGTATTTAAGTAAATATTGGATCCAGGATTAAAACTGCCCTCAGTCTTGTAGAGAGCATGATTTCCTGTTTCTCAGCGTAGTCTTTTCTTAACTTGATTGTCCGGCTCCATCTGTTTGTGCTGCAGCCAAGTTCTAGTGCCACTAAAAGTTAAATGAAAGGGAGAGTTTTGCTGACAAAGCATAATGACTATTTTTAGCTGTATTAGTTTGAGCCGTGTTGCTTTTGGTTAATTACTTTTGATGAGACTTCGTATTCACTTCGGAACTGAAAAGTAGATTTCATATTAATAATGGAAATTAAGGAAGAAAATACATGTAAGTTTTTCTTGCAGCACAGCTCTGACATATCTGGGCTGATACTCAAGACTGTAGGTCTGAACAATCTGCTCGTAAGTGAGCACATGCAAAAGGAGAATGTTAGAAAATGCTTGAGTTTCTTCATGTGCATTGGAAATTTGACTACAAATAGGTGGCCATATCAATAACTCTCACTCCTACTGGAATTA
The DNA here is from genome assembly GCA_013400735.1 of Pomatostomus ruficeps. Taxonomy (NCBI): domain Eukaryota; kingdom Metazoa; phylum Chordata; class Aves; order Passeriformes; family Timaliidae; genus Pomatostomus; species Pomatostomus ruficeps. The sequence continues at coordinate 142,469 of VYZT01039692.1, forward strand.
GACTGGGTGTCTCAGTTGTTCCACTAGAAGAAAAACTCCACTGAGACCTCAACATTATTTTCTTCAGTAGCTGGCATGGTAGGTGTTTTTTTCAGCTTTAGGGGTTTTTTTTGGTTTTGTGAGAGGAGCAGCAGGTCCATGCTCTGTGCATTTACTTGTGGTGTTGTATTAATGAGCGAGAGCCAGTCTTGATCTAGGACTTTAGAGAAAACTTAAGAGGTTTATATAATCTGTGCTGTGCTTCTGTAGGATTTTGGCTCCCTAATCTTTCTCTCCCTTCTTTAGTGCCTTTGTACAAAGCAGGTGTGGCTTTCTCTCCATCAGCAGTGAGCAGTCTTGGTTCAGGCTCCTGGCACATCATCCTTCTCACCCATCATCTCTAAACCTGTCAAGCAGTGGTTTAAGACCTTTCTATCTTGCCTTTCCCCAGTTTGATTAAGAATTATTTTCACTCTGTTTCCTATTCTTTAGACTTTATTGAAATTCACTTCATAAGATTTAGCAGCCTTTTGGGCCAGTTCCTCAAGTGCGTGTCTTCACCTTCCTGTGCTTATCGGCTGTGCCTGTCACTGCTGCTTGATGTGTTGTTCTTCCCTGACTTCCTTGCTCACTCTTCTTTATGCTCCAAAGACAACCTTCCAGGCACTTGTGTGTGTGTGTTGCTGTCATTTTCTCTTGCTGGTGAAGTGCTGCAGAACTACTTAGTTCTTAAATTTTTGGGAGTGATACAAGCCCAGATGACGGCATCTCTCAGCTCTGCCTTTTTATTGCTAACTCTTCTCACTTACATTTTTTGTCAGCTTCCCTTTCTGACACCCTTAGCAGAAATCTTTTTCAGCTTATGCTTAGGATGTCCCAACATATTGTCCTACAATTTTTGTCCATTTGTCTTGAATTTAGAGTTAAGAGGAAGAATAACCTTGTCATTCCCAACCCAAAATCTTGCTGTCTCTTACATACTCGTCATCTGCTTTGTTGCTTACACTCAACTCTACCTTTCTGTCCAACTAAATATACTTCTGAAGTGCTTTCACTGTGCCCAGTGTTTATTTCTGGAATCTTTTTCTCTGTCCTTCCAACAAAGCTCTCCTCTAGTCTGCAAAAAAAAAAAAAAAAAAAAAAGAGCAAAACAATATAGTAAATTTTACTATCCAGCTCCTGAATTGACTGTGCCAGCACCTGGTTGACCTGACCCCTCTTTTGCACACTCCTCCCTTTTTTAGCTGCATTGAGTTTAGTGGCACCTGTCCTCTTCAAATAACTTCTGCATTTCTACTGCTGTCCGTAGCCCTGTGTTTGTTACTGTCATTCTCAGTTTCTTCTTTGGTAGTGGTTGGAACCTCAGTGTACTCCTAGCTCAGACATGTTTTATATGAGGCACATTTCTTTTTGCTTTGTAGCCTGAATATCTTCTGAGCCTGCAGGATCATTACATTTTCTGAAATTTCGTCTCTTCTTCCTATTCAAGTCTTCCTTTAATGTTTGCATTAAATTAGCTAAGAAAGGAATTTATAGTTCTTTTTTTTTCCCAGCTTCAAATACGCTAGGTGGCTTTTTTATTATTATTATTTTTATCATGCTGTTTTCCTTCTCAGTCACAGCAGTATTGAATATTGTTTATTTGTGTGTAAGAGGCACTTAGGAATCCATGCCCTGCTGTGCTTGGTGTATTTGCTTTAAAGTACCACATACACCTTTGGTTATGGGATCTCTGCTGTGGTTCTGGTGCATCTTTTACTGTTTCTGACCTGTAAGCAGTGCACAGCCTGCCAAGGCAGGTGATCTTACCTCCTCTGTAGAAGCAACCTGGCTGAATCAGTAGCAAACCAGTTGAGTGCAGCAGTGTGTGGGGAATCTTGTGCAGGTGTTGTCCATATGTGCTGGGTACATGCCTGGAAAGGGGAAGGCTGATGGTAAGTTTTTTCATCTGTCAGTATATCATTTTTCACAAGGAGTGGAATTTTTTTGAAGGCTTAGGGGAAGGACGAATTCTGTTCAAGGTTCTTTCATTTTATTACTGCAAGATTTATAGCATTGCCAAGCCCCTTCTTTGGACTGATACCAGACCTGCCATCCCTCATCCATTTGGAGTGCAGAGCTCTCTTCCTTTATTTTTCCAGCTTTTATTCCAAAGATGGAAAAAAATCAGCATTTGAACTCTTTTTTGAAGGGATTAGTTTGTTCAGTCCTTATTTCTAAATTAGAAAGTAAGGAGTGCTTTAAGGAGACTTGGAGATTTTCATAGTTTTATTTTACATCCCACAATAGGGTTTTCAGTTCTAGAGCACTAACATATTTCTCCTTGGATTTAACCAACTCCCTGCCCTGTTAAAGTTGCTTTTCTGCCTCAGTTCCCAGCCCCTCTTGACTTGAAGCTCTTACCTTTTGGCCTGGATCCACCCATCCTAACCCTGAAACGAGGGCCTGGTTGAAAAAAGCATTCCAGGAACAGTTTATCCTTTGCTAGTTGATAGAGATTCTCTAATGCAGGGTTGCTTTTTTGGCCTTTCCTTTCTTTGAACACTGCTGAGGCCAAATGTCTTCCCAGGCACTCTGAAATTCCTCAGCAGTTCAGTTTTTTCTGCCCGTTCAGCCTCTGGAGAAGCCTGGATGGGGGGGAGATGCTGTCATGTGCCCTGGCTCTTGAGCCCTGTGCTTCAGTACCGTGAGGAGTTGACTGCCAAGATCTCTCCAAGTCTGACCTTTTCTTGGAGTGCAATTATTCCTGCATGTTTTACTCTTTATCTTGAATCACAGAATACCAGCTTCTCTGTGAACAAAAGCAATTTTTCCTAATTTACATGTGTCTTTCATAATGTCCCTTCCTAAAGAAGAGAGGGAACCCATTCTTGTATTGTGCATCCACCCTGCATATTTTGTTACAAGTACCTAATTAGGTATGTTAAGTGCTAGTTCTCAGTAATTGATATCACTGAACCACTCACTCCATATCTGTGGAAAACAACAGACACAACTTTTAACAAGCTGATCATGGCCACCTAGGGAAGGTGTAATTTTTAACTTCTAGCAAGGTTTAAATGACTGGGAACAAAGTCCAGGCAAATGATTTGGGTCATTACAAAATGAGGCTCTGAGCTACAATGCTTTTAGGACACCCTTCTCTCTCTTCTGTAGCCTCAGGCACTGAATTGCAGTTTGTCCATGTATTTGGTTCCAATTCTGGTTTTCTTGTGGCTCAAAAATCACAGGTGTGTTGTTTTTTTGCTGGATTTTTCTTTTGTACCTGTCTTTTGTTTGCTGGCACAACAACAGACAGAGAATCCTAAGGAGAACTGTTGTAAATGCATGTTCATGTTTCTCCTACCCTTCCCCCATGTCTCCACTCTCTCCCTCCCACCCCTTCCCAAATTCCATTAATATTTACAGAACAAGAGCCAGTACTCCAGCATTAGTCTCAAATTCAGAATGAGATTTTTCTGGCTCTATCTGCAGCTAATGCAGAAGACAACAGAGGTTAGAAATGCACTTAAAAAAAAAAGAACAAAAGGCCTTTTCATATTCAACACACTGGATGGATTGTGTTAGGTATAAATAAGCTCTCAAAGACCAGAGCATATGTAAAAAAATATTATATGTATTGTTGTTGGAAGGCAGAGGAACATTTATTTGCTTACTGACTACATTGAAAGTTCCTGAGCTTTAACTTATATAAAGTCATTGTTTCTTCAAATTTTGTGTGCAAACAAAAGAGTTCCTTTCTTCAGCTTACTGGTTCATGTACAGATAAGCAGTAACACCAAAAAGTCAAATGAACAGAAGGAGAGCTGTGTTCATAGTTACATGCCAGCAATGTACAAACTAAGCATTTGTAAGGAGATGTATAAACAAACTTCAAAACTAGTGAAGTTTTGCAAACATAAATTTCATAGGCAAACTAAAATTGAGTGGAGAGTGAAGAGAGTGAAGAATTCAGATAATTTGCATTTGTTTTCTTTGACTCCAAACTAAGTATTTTTTTTCGTTTTTATTGTTAAGTGCATAGAATGTGTTACAAACCTTTAGGAATTGACTTGAAAAGCCAAAATCAAAGATAAATATTACTGTTCATCCAAATTGTTTTTGCTTTAATGTTGGTTTATTCATTGGAAAGTATTTGCTGACTTCTGTGGTCCGCACAGGCTCTTACTCCTCTGTGAGCCCTGTCCGTGATTGTTTCGAGAGCCGCTTCTCCCCGGCCGTGGGAAGGAGGGCTCGTGTCCTGTCCCGTTTGTGCGGGGTGCTGGCTTCTCGTGACCTGGGCGAGTTGTCAGCAGACAGATTTGTTAACTGTGTCCAGTAATGGATTGTGTCCATCTGGTTGTGAGGCCAAGGGTTATTTCAGGGGATATAAACTGATCTGAATTCTTTAAATGCAGAAGGAGGTCATCTGCATGTCCTATGGAAGATGATTAGGCAAAGCAGTCTGGAGAAGCTGGCTCTGCAGTATCCATGTGCTGCTCTTCCTCCAAGGAACTGAGAGAACATATTTTAGCAAAGGATTCCTCAATCCATCCAATACCCCAAAATATATGAACACAAAGTTGATGGTTTTCTTTTTTTACCCTTCTCAATATGGAATCATTTATTCTTAAATTCCAAGAAAATACCAATACCCATCAGTCTATCCTTTAGGCTGGGAGTTTGTATTATTTGATTTTTGGAAAGGGCTCCCTTATTTTCTTCTCATCTCTCTGGCATTAGAATTGGCTTATCTCACTTTTCTGATGAACCTACATTTTCCAGATAAATGAAAACATAGGAGTTTATTTTTCAAAACTGAAACAGTTGGATTGCCTTTTTGTTTTACTGGGATAAGCATGCATGATGCTCTGGGGAATGGAGAATGATCTAAAATAAGCCTAGCTGTTTTTTGTTGTTTATCTGTTTCTTTTTGCATCTGTCTTAGTATTTATTGCTACCATCTGCGTTTCATTTCAGGTTGTCTAATGTCTTATTCTGCATGTTCTTTGCCTATTCTTTTTACATAGCCTTGGGCTGTAATATCACCATTTGCCTACAAGAGATCCATTTCTATCTGTAACAAAATGAATTGCATTCATCTGTGTAATTCATTTCTAATGAATGCCTTGCTCCTCATTAAACAGTGATTTACCTTTGTTTCCCTTTCCTACTCTGTCAACAGGAACCATTTTGAGGTCCTGTGGAGAGATGCTAATTTGAGAAAGCAAAAGTCAATGCAGCTAAGCACTCACAGGGGCCATCCTCCTTGGCACTTTCAAAAATATTCATGGGGCACTTTGCAGGATACAATTTGCAGGTGGAATAAGAAGACTCAAAATGTTTTCCTGTTCATAAACTCTCAGTGTTGGAAGGCAATGTTTGACAGTTTGAATGCATTTCTCCTTGACACTGTCGGGAACAGATGAATCTTTTCAGACCTTGTCTGTTCTGCAAGAATTTTACCTATCACAGGCACATTTGGGGAGGCTGTACTCTTGGTTCACTGTCCTTTTCAGGAATATTAGAATATTTTGAATGTATTTTCAGATTAATATTTTTACATACCTAATTTTGAGATATGTCAAAATGTTACAGACTCGAAAATATTTTACTTCAATTTTTTAATGAGATGCAAAGATTCATATAAATATTTATTGGATTTGTCAATAGTATCTAAAGGAAAAGGATGAATACCATTAATTAATGAAATAGGGGTTGTGTAGTAATTTTGTTACAGATTTGGTTCTTATGCAACTTTTGTGTAATGCACTTTGAAGCTCTCCAGCAACATTCCCTTTTCCAGCCCTCACTTTGCAGAGCAGCAGAATCTGCCATGTGTGCAAATAGATCTGTGCTGCTGACAGGTGATGGTTAGAGTATGGGATGAATTACCACGTTTATTCTCACTTTAACCCTAAGCAGAGCTTGAACTGCAGCAATGGATTATGAATATGAAAATACTGTTGGTAAACATAATTTAAAGCAATACAGATGGTTTTCAGGAAGTTTTATTTACAGTCTCTTCAGCTCTTACTTTGGTGATAGTACAAGCCACTCACTGACACTTTTGAGCACTTGAACGTAGCTTGGAATTTTTCAGTATTTATTTGTGTGTTGGGCCACGTTGATCCCCAGATGAAACTCTAGAATTGCCAGTGGGCATCAGTGGATTTACACCACGGACTAATTTGATCATGGTATTATGAGGGGATTGGAGCATGGGAGGTTGGGTTTTTGTAACTGGTCTTGCCTAAGTCATGTAGCGTTTGGAAGTAAGAACAATGATTAATGTAACAAAATCTTATTTTTAATATACATTTTAGAGGACAAAACTGACCTTGAGAACAGTGTGATGCAGAAGAAAATTAAAATCCCCAAACTCTCTCTCAATCACATAGAAGAAGCTGGGGAGGTTACAGATTATGGGGAAGAAGATGTGGAGCTTAGACACAGTAAGGTACTGAAGCCTTTCCGTTTTTGTTTTTTTTCCCTCTTTTCCTTTTCTTAGCTTCTTTTGCAAGTGCTTGGGGCATATACAAACGTCTTAATTTAAGAATTCCAGGCTTGCTTTTGATCCCCTTAAAACACTGTGTTTGGTGAAATTGGGTCACATTGTGTGGGGGGGTGGGATACGGGTTTTCAAAACCTGATTTAAGTGCAATCAAACATTTTCCTGTGTATCCTGCCTGCACAGTTTAACTGCCATCTGAGATTGGTGGAACAATGCTCTTCCACTCAGGCCCAGAGTGCCTTAAAAGTCACCAGTACCTGACTGTACCAGCTGTTCTTGGTGGCATTCACGACATGTTGCTCACTGCTTCTTTGGAATTGGAAGGGGTGCTCTGAGACTGCCCAGCTACAGCGGTGACTGAGAAGAAGAATGGACAGAGCTCCATCCCTCCGTTATAGCTCCCAGTTGGCTTTTTAGGTTCAGATGCCAGAAACCCACTGTGGAAATGTATTTATTTTTTGACATGAAATTATTTCTGTAAAAGTCTGCCAACCTTCAGAATAAGATACTGCCCTATGGCTTCATGTGTTTTGCAGCTGCAGGAGTGATACTAGTACATTTCTTTATGGTAGGCCAGCTTTTTTTTCTAATTTTTTAAATTTTTTTTAGAACATGCATGCAGCAGATGTAACATCAAATAATTTTGTTTTCTGCCACTTTACTCATGGATATTGTGGTATGAGAATTTGATAGTTTCAGCTTCTCACCTCTAACCTATGAGCTGCATTTGCCTCCTTTGCAGTTGCTTGGAAGTTCAAATGCCTTTTGATATTTGCCCAGTAAAACTTAGTGTCTTTACCTGTACTGTCACATATTAATCCCACGATCCAGGCCCCAGGAAAGTGGTGTGGTTTAATTTGTAGGGTTTGTGCAGATGACTGAAGGTAAAATTCCGCTGAGAGTTCTCAAGACCTGAAGCCTCTGCAATGCAGTACTAATATAGAAGGAATGAGTTGATAAGAAAGATGAGGCTGGGTGATATATTCTGTCTCCAGCTTCAGTGTTTTCAAATCCCTGGCAGTGTTTGCTGATAGTGTTAACTCGGTCACTTGCATCAGGCAGTTGGGTGAACGTGCTGCAGGGAGAGCCAGAGAAGGTTTTGTCTCCCAAAGTGTGGGAAGGACAAGCCCTCAGTTCACAGAGCAGCTTTGTGCCTATGCTGCTTTCATCTCCGATGTCCTCACAGGTGACAAATGGAGAACACAGCTGATTCTTTCTCTTGCTTATCAGAAAATCAACTGCTGCCAGAAATCTGAATGTTAAGGATAAACTTTAAAGAAAAAGAGATCTAGGTCCACTTTTTAAAAAAGAAATTAATGATATGGAATCAAGTGACCTATATACACGGCATCTGTAAGCGTTGCACGAATCCAGGAAGGCCTTTAACTGCCTCAGAAGTTCGTACCTGCATTTAGCTGAGTTACAATTGCATGTTAATTATTATGTATATTATATCCGTAAGAATTTGATAGGCAAAATATTTTTGCAGGCTGGCTTTGTCTTGGTTTTTTTAGAAAACAAGTATATTAACAGTTCCCAATACTGTAGAATTTCAATTTTATTGTGTCTTACTTCTCTTCTAATTTATTTATTTTTTATTGTAACGTGCAGAGACAAGATGGGAGGAAACAAAGTGAAGGTACACACAAAAGCATTGAAGCAGTTGTTGCTCGCCTTGAGAAACAGAACGGGATGAGTCTCAGTAACACTTCCAGCCCTGAGGAGGCTTTTATGGAGACTACAGAAGGCATGAACAATATGGACGATGCCGTAGTTCCTCGGATTCTCTATGAGGAATTGCTGAGGAGTTACCAGCAGCAGCAGGAAGAAATGAGGCACATTCAGCAGGAGCTTGAGAGAACGCGGAGACAGCTGGTGCAACAGGCAAAGAAGCTAAAGGAGTATGGGGCACTCGTGTCAGAAATGAAAGAGCTCAGAGACTTGAACAGGAGGCTCCAGGATGTACTGCTCCTAAGACTAGGTAGTGGTAAGTGCCGGACTTAAGTGGGACTGGTTTGAGTGAATTTTGTGTGATCAATAGTGATGGAAACGTATTTGAAGAATAGCAGTGGTTGTTAAACTGGACATTGAATGTTAAAAGGGTTTTCTGCCGTGGCTGTACAATATGTGTCGAATTTGTATGCTATGTACGTCTGGGGTTTTCTTGAAAAACTAGAGGTCTTTGTGCTGGTATGGCTGAATCAGAGTTCCATTTTAAGCAGTTGTATTATAAAGAGTCTCTGACTTTCCAGTATATGCTAAAAAAGTGAATAAAGCGTCATCTGCAAAATATACCAATATATTCCAGTTAAAAAAAAAAAAAAAAAAAGAAGGCACTGGAATGAGTAGTTGGGATAAAACTAATTTATCCTTTGCAGTTAGGGATTTTGTTTATTGTTATGTGACTATGTTACCTTCCATTTTCTGACCCCTCTTCCCATTAGTAGCTTATTGGAATGTGATATATTTCTGAACTTTTAGCAGTGGCTTTAAACAGCCGTGCTATTTGAAAAATAATGGTTTGTTAAAGCATCATTAAAAAACTTCTTATTAGTGTCCCGTTTATCAACACTTGTTACAAAATGCAGGTTTGTGTAATTTGGATTTCAGTTTTAAATATCTTGGGTCAACTGCTCCTTTGTTTGGGTTTATAACAATTATTTAAGCATTATGTTGGAATAAATGGGAAAAAAGACAAAATAAAAAGTTCATCCTTTTCATTGAAGATGGTACCCTGGGAATACCTTCAAAAATTTGACTAATTACATTTATTTGCTATTAGAATGTGGTGCTGCTGTGTTGAAGATTTGCTCGGTGACTGAATCTTGGTTGAAATCTATGCATCCAAACTTAGCATGCAGTTCTTACGTCTGCCTTTGTGTATCTGGAAACTTAATTTTTGCATGTCCGTTGGATATTGGCTCTTCTCCTGGACTGGAAGGAGTGCATGCGGTTTGCATGTGGGTGTGAGTTACCCTCACGTGCAGAGCTGGACCTGCAGAGCATGTGCCTGTGCTGTAGCATGTGTGAAGGTGTGCCCACCCTCGGGGCCAGGTTCTGGAGTGTTCCACAACCTAAACTGGGTGTCTGATTGTGAATGCTCGTCACTGTTACACTGTGCACAATTAAAATGTCGTTACTTGCCATAAACATTCTAGTTAACTTTCTAAATAAAACTAAATACGCAAGGTTGCCACAGCCTGCAAAACATGATGTGGTTGGCAGGAGATTCCACAGAGCTTTCTAAAATTTTCCTTGGATGGAAAGATGTTTCTTCATCTGCAAGTAGTTAGCTGGAATTTATGGGAATGGAGCACGAGCCAGATGTTGGTAGGCAATGGGGCTGAACAGCGTAAAGTACCAATTTAGTTGGTAGACTTGACAGAAATTGGAGTGGCGAGACCAGCAGTGAAATGAAGACAGCTACTGAATTCTGTCTCGTTTCTTTCACTTTAAGAAAAAGAAGATGCGTTTTTTGGTTGAGCCAAATAAAGAAACCTTAGGAGAAAAAGGGAAAAAAAATAAAAGAGGAAAACCCTGGCCAAAAAATCCCTGAATCTTCACTAAATATTGGGCGTGAGTTTGCATTGTATCAGTTTGACAACTGAAACCAAATCCTAATTACATTGAAGACAAGTTCTTTAAATTTAATCACATATCTGGAAAAATATCAGCTATAGGTAACTTCCAAAAAAATGCCTTGTTATTATTACTTGTAAGGAACATTGGATGGTGACAAAGGTAGAATTTGGCTGTGTCCTTCACGGGGTTTGTATTTCCGAAGACTCAGTGTATTAACTGTTGCTTACTCTGTTGCTTTTCCTTGTAGCCTCATTCACAGCAGAGAAACAACCATGTTCTAGAAAGATCAATACAAAACTTACGAATAATTAGCAAGGGAGACGTTATAAATTAGAGAGTCTGATGACAGCATGAAAAAGTTCTACTTTTAATCAAGAATAGATACGTAAAGACTGTTTTAGTCTTCCTTACTTTTCCAGCTTATAAATGAGGTATGTTTGGGTATGTGAATAATCTCTGAAAATTGTTCTGAAAATAAATTACATCCTGAATTCATCTGCAGTTGCAGTGATCTCTTAAACCTAGAGTTTCAAATTACATGTAATTTATGTTACACTGCACTTCTAGCAGGCTGGACTTAATGCAAACTAATTGCATTTCTGTTTCACCTTAGAGACTTGTGATTCCTTTGCATGAGATGACAGCTGGTTTGTGCTGATGAATTGCAGCTGTGGGAAATGCGTGCCTGTTGCCATTTTAAACTTGCAGATCAAATATAGAACAGCCTCTTGAGCTAACGTGCAGTCGAGTCGTCAGTCTCCTAATTTCCCATCAACGTGTTGAATTCAGTGAGGAGCTGGAAGTCAATGTATTTATTCTACTTGAGACTTAGGCCTTCAGCTCTGCTGCTAAACTGGAGCCACTCTTGTGGCAAGAGTGAGGAGGTTCATCCTCCTCCTGGTGACACCAAATTGCTGTTTGTCACAAAAGAGCCTCGCAGGCAGCTGTGGCAAATGGCAGCAGTGAAATCAGTACTGATCCATGGAGAAATGCTTAATATCTTCTTTATGATTTTAGTGTGTTATTTCCCGGCAGATCCCTTCCCGGAGGAGGCAGGCATTTCACCAGGGCTCCAGGGACCAGAGCAGTGGAAAAATGTGATGACTGTTGTGGAAAAGGTTATGGTGTCCCTGTCGAGCTGCTGGAATAATGTGTGCAGCCTCTTGCCTCGCCTGCTTGGGGAACTGGAAGCTCTGCAATTGTGGGCCTTTGCAGTTTGTTTTGTTGCGCCTGAAAACACACTAATTGGCCCTCTTTTTATCAATAGAGAGTAAGATAATGTAAAGAATTAAATAACTGACTCTCCCCTGTAGGGACTTTAAGTAACTTGGATTGCAAAAGAAGAATTTCAATAACTTCTTAAAAAAAATTGTTGTCTCCCGGGCAAGATCTGTGCCGTTTTCTGTGGCTGGAAATATGGTCAGAAGTACTGAAGTTGTATAGGGATAATGCTTCGGTGTTTTTAGCTCCCTGATAAATTCTTCATTTTCATGTTATATTGCTGAGAATTAGTGTTGCTCCAAAGTCAGGGAGTAAATTCACACTCATTCATAAACACTGATTCATCAGCACGTGCACACAGACCCCTAAGGTTTTATTTTTAATCCCAGTTTAATTTCAGTGATCCAGTTTATAGTGTCTTGGGATTGACACCAGAGTAGGGAGAATGAAATGGGATTTGTGTCTTACCACAACAGGAATTACTATTTTTCAGCTCTTCTAGATTTGTTTGGCTTTTTGATGTTTAAAAAAGAAAAGGCCTAAGGTTTCTCTACCACTTTCTCAGACTTGTGTTGTTTTGTCTCAAATTCTGGTAGACCACGTGGAAAAAATTGCTGCTTACAAATGTATGCTGACCACTTTATCAGTCAATTTATTTTTACTTTCTTACTAATTTTTGGAGTAGCATGTAGCCTACGATGCATTTTTGAGGAAAAGAGATGGTGAAGGGAAGCCTTCTACCTCTTCATCCTGATGCTGGCTTCTTGGATATTATAATAAAACTGCAGTCAGAAGCAGCAAGATTTTGCAATAAAACATTTGTTTCCTTTTTGCATTCCGAAACTCATCTTTTTTTTTCCCTGATCCTTATTACATAAGTGCTGTCATGGTTAAGCCTTTAGATAGAGGCATATATTTTTATATGTCCCATTCATCATCTTTGAAATAAGATGCAGAGCACGAGAGCTGCAGAGAGGGAGACCTTGGAGTGTCGTGGCTGGGGCACACAGCTCCTGTTAGCAGGCAGGCAGCAGTGCAGGCTCCATGTGCAACTCACACACAACTTGGAAATGCAGAGTTTAGGAGCTGGTGAAAGTGACTGTGGAGACTCCCTGCTTAGAGGCAGGTTTCTGTTTGGGAATCAAAAATCAGGCTATAAAAAAAGAGATTTTAAAGGCTTTCTTTTGGTGACTTCTAAGCAAGTAGTAAAGCATGAATTGCAGCAGAGGTTTTCTGATCTGTGAGAGCTGTGGTTATTGCAGACTTTAATCAACGTTTTTTCTTGGGGAAACTCCGGAAACCAAATTCCAGCTATGTCAATATATTACTAAAAACAGTGAAAGACTTCTAAATAGGGACTACTAAAAGTGTTTAAACTGAAATAAATGTTTCCTGCTAGGAAGAAGGTGGTTGTACTTGGGTGTCTTCCTCAAAGTGACTTTCAAAGTATAAGAAAATAGCCCTTTGTTGAAGAATGTTTTCTAAAAGTAACAGCTTAAAAGAGGATTTCCTAGGGTCACACTGGCAGTTACATCCCTGCATCTGCTTGTTCAGGTGTGCCTGTGCTGTGGGCAGGCTTTGGGTGATTTAACCAGTCCGGGTCTTCCCCCAGTCTGAATCAGCTTTACAGTCTCGAGCTTAGGAAGTTCAGTTTGCCTTGGCTGTACCGTTGTATATTCACGGTACTAGAGGTGCTTACTGAGATCACTCTGAAATTACAATGCAAATGGGATGGTTTTGTGTTGTCTCTGTTTGTGCCATGCTTGCACTGGGGCTGGCTCTTAAGACACTCTTGTTGGTGGCACTGCAGCGTAGGATTGCATGAGTTGCCAAGACAACTTTTAGTCATTGCTGAGTGTGGAGTGGCAGCCAGCTGAGAACATTTAGCTGGCTATGTAGGTGTAGAATAAGCTATAGGATAAATGTCAAATGCTGACAACGGAGGAAGCACTGCTATCGCTGTATAATAATCTCTAAATGAAACTGCACAAAGTAGGAGGGATGAATGCTGTGCTTGTTCCAGGCACAGGAACTATTTAAGATGTGTGACTAAGAGCTGGGTTGCGGTGCCAGCGTGACTTGAGGAGTTGGATCAGTTCAGGGCTGGGTCTGTGTGCACAAACACCGAGCAGGGAGCTGAAGGGTGACCTGATGATTGAGTTGTCACTGGTTGGACATGTCAGGGTTGTGCTGCAGAGTGGTGCAGCTCTCCCAGTACAGCCTGGTATGATCTAGCACTGAAAAGGGTGAGTTTATCCTCAGAGCTCTTCAAGAGGGGTATTTCCGTGGTGTCCAGAGTCTAAGCTGGAGCCTTGCTGTGCTATTGAGCCACCGGCCCTGCACGGAACTTCAGTGCCTGCTGGAGCTTCTTGGGATCCTAGAGCCAGACATCACGGGACACTGATAGCCTTGGGGCCAGAGCCTAGACTGCTGGTGGAACCCCTGCAATGAATGGAGTCACGAAATCCAGTTCACAAATTATTTTTGGTTTGTTCTTCTGTCCTTTTAGGAACACTTTATAACTTGGATCTGGAAAAGCTGATGACTGACAAAATAATTACCCTCCTTTGAAGTCTCAAACATATGCTTAGTAGTATTCCATTGTTTAATCTTTGCATAATTTTTGTTGATTACATTAAAAATAAAGTCAGTGTTGGATGGATTGGACAATCAAAATTCTAATTTATGTGGGGTTTTTTAACCTTTGATATTCTTTCTATGCATGATACTTCAGCATAAGTCGCCTGTTTCCTTCATAGCATTTCTGCAGATCCTCACTATTTTTATGCACCTCTGTTATATCTAAAGAGATTCCCGATTTCTATAAGATTTGTAATTCTATGTGGATAATTTATGTAATTATCACAGTAAATTATGCAGGTTCCTATGCAACTATATAGCAATTCTTATTTGAAGAATTACTATTGTTGCATTTGGCTTATAATTTCAGTGTCATTTTAACATAATTTCCTTGGTGTGCATTGAAGAAATCTTACCCATATCTGTAATTGTCCTTATGCTTTAAGAATAAGATTAAACACTTAAATTAAAATTAAACATTATAATGTTTATAAAGCAGGAATACTTATCCTGCTTTTACTTACTGATGTTCAGAAGTAGGATTTGGGTTTAGATTACTTCTAACTTTAAAATGAACATGACTAATATGTTATTTTGTGCTAATCATGGGTGATGAAGGGTTTGATTTCACATTCTCTGGGATAGCAGACAGCTCTCTTTTCTTAACTGTCTAGGACCTGCCATTGAGGTTGAAAAAGTAAAACCTGAATCAATTGAGCCCGAACCTGAGGTACAGAAGACCTTCAGTGAGGAAGCAAATACATCAACGTACTACCCTGCCCCTGTTCCAGTAATGGACAAGTACATTCTCGAGAATGGAAAGGTATTTGACATTAAATATAGCGTGAATAATTTTAAAATGTCCATCAGGTGATGTTCTTGTGGAATTTTCATGATTGTGGGGGTTTTGCATGGCAGCAGCTTGTACAAGCTTCCTCGGTTTTCATGAAGGTGTGCTGTTATGCTGTGGAGAATTATGAAGTTACACAGATTTGAAGAGCATAGAAAATGATCCTCAGTGGTTGAGAGCATTGAATGCTGAGCAGCATGAGGAATATAGTTATTAAATCTGCATGCGGAGGGAAATCGACATAGTCTTCAGCTGGTGACATCCATAAATACACCAAATATTCACCAAAGTCAATAACTCACATTATAATGTCACATGAGTCTACTTAACCAAAATACTTCTTCCTGAAAGGTTTTTAATGTTGATAATGTGCTGTAGTCGTATTGCAGAGAAGCCCTCATGTTTGGGTTGAAGTGGAGTGCAGGAGGTAATTATGAACCCTGGGATGAAAATGGGCTCCCTCGGTGCTGGTAGGAGCATTGCCACTGAATGGAGCTGATGTAGTGCTACTTTCCAGAGACTTCTGTGAAGCTGCTGAAATACCATCTAGCTCTAGTTTGCCAGAACCTGACTGAGAGCTTTTCAGATTTCAGCATGTTCTACACATTAACTGCTCCTCTACCTAGGCCTGTTTTTACAGCTGTTTCCATGATCATTAAATAAACGTGATGTTTCTTATACAGAACTGTAAGTCCTTCAGAATTGCCTATGCAGATCCTGTTTCTTGGTGTGTATATGCCTTTGGTACCCTAATCTGAGAACCCTTAGGGAGGAAGCATCCATTCCAGCTTTGCCATACAGTGGAATTACTCACGGAATATAGCATAAAAATGCATTTTCAGATTTGTGGTAAAAGGCTGACTGCACAATGTCCTTCTTGAAGATGAATTCAACATAATTGTTGAGGACAGAATGCATGTGAAAAATAGTAGAATCTTGACAGTTTGACAGGTATTTGGTTCAGATAGCTTTTCTTGACTAATAGATTTAAATAAGTAATTTGTTTGATTATTTTGTGTATATTTGTGCAGTGAAAACCTAGGGTGTGTTACTGTGTGAGTTTGCTTTACCTCCTTCTCTTCCACTTAAGGCCTGTGGGATAGGGCACATCCTTTAGTATTTGTATGCAACTTTTCCTGCACCCTTTTTTCATCTGTCAGCTTCTTGACACTTCTTTTGCTGAAGTTTTTCTGTCTTTACAGATATTAGTATCTCTTTAATTTTCTTTTTGTAATTTTGGTTCTTGGTTTGCCTATTTACTGGGGCTACAGCCAGCTCAGATGCCAGAAATGTGAACTAATAATGTGTCTGGAGTGTTGGAGGGTAGTTTTCTTCAGTTTTCCTTATTTATGGCTTTATTTCAGTATTCCTTTATTGATATGCACCACTAGAGTAGTTGAAATACATTTTTTACAAATCTTACCCTTTGTGGCACCAGATTTGATCTTAGTAGGATTCTTTCAGAGCAGATAAATCTCTTTCCCCCAGAGGGAAAACCGAGTTACTGAAAAAGAGCCAATGGCATTCATTTAAAGAAAAGAAAGAAGAAGAAAAAAGAAAAAAAAGAGTTCATCTCTGAGACATGCTTTAGATGTGTTGCAGATGTTAGCACAGCCACGCTGGTGCGCGTTGCTTTGAATTCGCTGCCGTCTCTGTTGCATTGTGCTTGAAGGTTGATCCCGCAGTTGCTGAAATTGGGAGTAAATTTCCCATTGATTTCATCAAGACGAGAGTGTGGCTCATGGGGCAGCTCTTCCAGCGAGAAGGGAACATCTGAGTGGGGAGTACAGTGAGCTCCCGGAGCTTTGGGACTGATAGGAAACAGAACCGGGCACAGCGAGGTAAACTGAGACACGGGCAGATGGAATTCCTCACCGCACCAGCGCTAGAAATAGCCAAAGAGACGTAAGGTGGCTGTGGCTGTCTGTCACATAGTTGCTGTTGCCATAGGTGTTCCATACCAGCAATTGCTTTTTTCATAAATGAAGCATGTTAAAAGAAGAGCTGATCTGTCTGAAGCATAAATATTAAAAATACTTCCTGTAACTTGTTCCTTTCTTTTGAGTAACTTCAAGCTGATGAATAATGTAGTAGCTTAAGAGACTAAATAATCTTTTGCAAAGGCAAACCCTAATTTTGGCAGAGGGGTATCGGATTTTTGATCAAATGCAACAGTGTCTACAACTAATGTAATACAGACACCCAGAATTTGATATGTCACAACATTCCTAATCTTAGTTATTTGCTAGGTAACTTTCAGACATTTTCCCAGAGAAATTTTCCAAGATCTAACCAGAAATAACTGAGTTATAAAATGTACTGTGATTATTTTCTGAGCGCAGACTGCTCATTCCTGATTGAAATTGCCTTACAAAATATGTAGAGTGTGCCAAAAGAGTGTGCCTTTTAAAAAATCATTTATGAAGAGGCTCAACAACAGAGAAAAAGGAAAAAAAATAGGAGTGTTTGTGTTGTGGCTATTACTAGTTTAATTTCTGTCCATGCAGACTTGTGGAAAGCTTCTTAGAATCCCTTTAGTGTAGCAGATTCTGCAGGAGAGGCAGCTTGCTGTATGGTTTTACGCTTTAAGGAAGGTAGAGTTTTCAATTTTTTTAATGTAACATAGCTTGTAGCCAAACCATTCATATTACTCTATTTAAGTTTTTAAACATCTAGTTGCTTTTGAAGGATGCCGTCGTAATAAAAAATTTCTTGGGGTTATAGTCCTCATTAATAATTAAAGCAGGTTTCCATTTAAAGGACAAATGGTATTCGGTTGAATACCGGCAGTAAAATTATGGGTATATAAAATTTTACAGTAGCTTTGTCCAATTTGCATTGCATTTAATGGGACTTCCGTGATACTGCTCAGATTTGTATGGGTAGCAGGCCCAGTTTATGTAAAGCCAGATGAAATGAGCAAAACCACAGAAAACTAAGGGCAGAACAGTTAAGGGAAACAGAGTTTTCTGATGCAGTTTTGCCATGGGATTTTGTTGGCAGGTTTTTTTTTTTAATCATAAGAAGGGAGAAAGTTTTTTAAAGTATTAATGTTACAGAAAGAGCCCCCATTGGAGCAGATGTAATCAAAGCTGGATTTTGGATATGTAGCAATCCGGTTGATAGCTGTGTTTGGTATGTTGCACTTGTCCAGATTGTCTGAGGGTCTGAAGGTAAGTGCAGCGAGCTCAGATCGCAGCTGGGAGGTGTGGGTCACACCTTGTTATGGTGAGGAGCAGGTGTGTGTCCCTCTGAGTGAAGTTCATCCCCATGGAAACAAAGCTTGCTGTGTGCAGAGGCAGATCAGGAGTCTGCACTGTGCTCCAGGAACTGGACCAGGGACATGCAAGGTACAAAGTATTTGTGGTGCCACGCAGGGCCAGCCTGTGTGTCCTGGCTGCACTTGGGTCGGACTCGTGCTGGTTACTCATGGAGTGACTCCTGTGCTGTTGCTGGAAGGTGTCCTTAGGGTCAGGACTATCAGCTCAAACACGTAGTGGGAGCCTAAGGACAGTGCTCAGATTCTTGTCCTGCCTTTGTCTTCAGACTGGAGCACTGGGAATCTCAGGGTAGCCCTGTGGGAGACAGCCCAGCACAGTCAGTGCTGAGCAAGACTAGTAAGCAGAACTAGACTTGAGCATCTTCTGTTTGGAGACTCTGCAGTGGCTTCACACTGCATTTCCCAGTACCCATATTGTACCACGCTACTACTGCAGTGAAATACCTCGACTTCCCATTGTTTGGATAATGGAGAGTTTATGATGTTGCTGCAATGGGTCATTGCCTAACCACAAAACAGTATTCATGTGGTGCATTGACCATACATGATAGACACACTGTGTTAGAATTGGAAGTTTTACAAAGCTTCCAAACTCTCCTGGCTTATATTGAAATTGGAGCTCTCAAAATCCTTTCTCCCCTTCCAGTTACTACAGGCTGGGTTTTGCCAACAGGTACAGAATATAACTTAGGGATTAATTCCCTCTCTACTGCCTCTGGAATATGTTTTGGATAAAGTCTGTTTTAGCCGAAGGGAAGCGTTTCATTTTGCTCCTGAATTAGGCTGGTGCAACTGCTTGGTTTATATGCTGTGCATAACTTTATATTACTGGATGTGTTCACTGTTTCCTTCTTCGATCTCTGTTCCTGACCACACTCTTTCAGGAGAGAGGTTATGTGGGGGGGAAAAGTAGAGATTACTAAAAAGAACTATATTATATATTGAGGTTGACTTGAACTCCCTGACCCACAAAGTTGGAGAAGTTTCAGAGTTAGGCAAAATGGATTTGTTCAGCCCTGATTACTGTTATTTTAGTTCCTAATATTAATGTTCCTACAGCACTTGGATACTGTTGTGTGCTACATACCATAGATAAGTTGTTATTATTACTACCTTCTAGGTCCATCTTGGCAGTGGAATTTGGGTAGATGAGGAGAAATGGCACCAGCTGCAAGTAACACAAGGAGATTCAAAGTATACAAAAAATCTAGCGGTTATGATTTGGGGAACAGATGTTCTCAAGAACAGAAGTGTCACAGGAGTTGCAACCAAAAAAAAGAAAGATGCCGTTCCCAAGCCACCTCTCTCACCTCACAAATTAAGCATTGTCAGAGGTAGGTTATTTGAAAACTTTTGCTTCCTGCTTTGGAGTTTAACCATTAATCACAGAGTTGAAAGATGCTTCTTTTCAGCTCATTTAAAATTAACTGATTAAAAACTGTAATTCAGATTGCTATTGCATTGTGAAGTGCATACGTACCCAGGAAAAGTCAAACACATTGCAATAGCTGTGCACAGTGCAGGCCTCCACAGCTGAAGAGTTGTACAGTGACTTCAGTAAGGTCTGAGAAGATCATCACCTTAGACCACTTGCAGGGCAGGACTCTGAGCCTGGAGAACAACATGTTGTTCTAGAATTCATTTATAACATGATGATTTTTTAAAGTGCATATATTCCTTTAAACAAGACTGAGAGTAGCTTTACCACATTCTTTCATCCAGAACATAACCAGCTCTGGCATGAGGCACAGAAACCATTATAGCTGTGACTATAAAAATAGGCATACCTTCAAAGGCGAGAAAGAACAGTTTTACCCTTTTAAGTGGAGAAAATGGAAATAGTAAAAATTAATTGTTGCACTTGAATTGGAATTTGGACAGGAAGTGTAAATCGCTGACCTCATCTGGCAGGGAGAATTGCAATGACACTTTCAGTAACTGCAAGCCTGAGTCCATGTGTGCAGTACTTTGAGCGAGAGAAGGCCTTCTCCTTTATTTAAACTGAATGGTGAATTTCAGTCCTTTTGTATCATCATGCCTGTGTTGCATCATTTCTGTCTCTCTTGGTATTTCAGGCTTCTATTTAAGTCAGAACTGAGTTGGTTCCTCATGGAGTACTTACCAAAATTGGATTTTTAGGTTTTGTGTCCATACTAAATTGCAGTAGGGCTGAAAGAAATCCTCCCATTTGGTAGAGCTTCATTATTCTGCATTTCCTGTTCTTAGTTGCTATGTGCTCTTAACTGTGAACTCATTAAGAGGTGTTGTAATCTGCCATGAAAGTACCATGTTTTGGAGTAAGAAATACGATTCCTCTCTGAGTGTGCGTGTGTCTGTGTCTGTGTTGTGTGGGGAAAAGTTGGAAACTTATCTCCGTACTGTCACCTTTCTTAGTTTATCAGAAATTAGTAAAAGACATGGGGTGGTTTTTTTAACTAATCTGCTTCAAGATTATGTGTGGAAGTGGCAGCTGTTCCATGCTGATTTTCTAGTTCTGTCTAGGGCCTTTAGGTACAATCCTTACACCTGTAGCTGAGTAATGACGTACTGGCCATATAAGGAATCCGCTCTGTGGCCGTGGCTCCCCTTGTCAGCTCCAAGTGGGAAGCAGAATTGTTGCCCTGGTGTGCATTTACAAGCATGCAGCAAACAGGGGTTATTTTCCACTGGCCCGTTGCTAAGTGGTTTCCAGTTTCCCTGCTGGAGGCTCTTGCTCCTCAACACTGCTGGCGAGGTTGCTTCTGTGAGAATTTCCTCTTCTCCTTCTCTCAGGGCCACTCTGTGTTGCTTGAGCCATTTAAATGACAGCTTTCTTCTAACTCCCCTTGTTTAGACCACAGTGAGTTTGGGGGTCTGCTCCAGCAGGTACCTGGTGAGAGGCAGATGGGGCCCCTCCCTTTCTTCTCTTCCATACCTTTACACTCACCAGCAGTTCAGCCCTTCCCTATTTCCTCGTTTTTCTGTGTTTTCTGTCATACTTTTGCTTCCAAGCCTCAACCCTCATTTGAATTCTACTGTTACATGCCCTGGTTTTCCATGTTCCTCTTTTTAGTGTTTCTTTCACCTTGTCTCTGATTCCCTTTTGTTAAGACTCCAGCCTGGACAATCTCTTGAACCAGTTAAACTGCATGGCCAGTGTTGTAGGTGTCAGGCTGCCTGTAGCAGTGGGACTGGGTAGCTCATAACCATGATTTTCCATGTTGTCGTGTCCTTTGCATTTGCGTCAGTGTTAGCAGGTCTTGCCCCACCATGGAGAAGAAAGTAAAACAAAAAAAAAAAAAAAAAAATGACCAGCAAGGGGACAAATAAGTGAAATGTGAGGGAGTTTTCCACAGCCAGTGATTTGGATCAGGCATCACAAAAAGTGGTGAAGGTCCTGGTTAGCCTTTGAGGTGTAGCTGAGTGTTTGGTATTAAGCAGTACAAAGGGGTGTCTGTGTGCTCCTGTAAAGCCCAAAGACAAAGGAGCAGAACCCCCAAATGACTCTTGGAAGCCCTAAGCCTGTGTCCTTATGCGAGTACTAAACTACTGTTTCTGCACCCCCTCACAGAAATGGAAGAGATGGAGAGGAAAAACAGTGATCAAGGATCTGTCTGGGTCACACCGACTTACAGAATTACAGCTTGGGAATGAGTTCTGTCAAGTGATTCTTTGCTTGACTTGTGGCTAAATGAACACCACAGCCTGTCTTTCACTGGGAGTTGACCTTACTGGGTGTATCTGCCCGGGAGTGTTCCTGACACTGTTGTAGGGCCACCTTATGTCCTGCAAACACACTGGATTTCTTCAGGCTCTCAGTGATGTGCCTCTTCTTAGGTGTCATATTTCTAATCATGGTTTACTGATGATCAGCATTTCAGCTATCAGACTGCATGCTGGTTAATTTCATTTATTTTATATTCAGTACGTCTTACAACATAAAATTCACATTGCTTTAGATGTTCTCATCATTCTGTGGACACAGACTAACTTATTTAAAATAGATTTTTGAACGACAACATTAGCTCTTAATGTGTCTGATATCTCTACAGCTTCTTAAAAATCCCCACTGTGTAGTATGTAATAAAGAAATGATAAAAAGTATGATGGATGTGCACTGTTATAAACCTTGTTAATGCAAAATAACCTTTTATAAAACTTCTCAGAGGTTTCCAAATGAACTACAAAGCATGCGTAGTACTTAATTTTCATAACTTTTTAATATGGTGCATTAGAAATGTTGTAAACCATGTTAATTAAGCAATAATCTCTATGGCTTTCAGTATATGCAGCAATAAACAGCTAATGGAATAGATCACTAGGCAAAGCAGAACAGAGTTTGTTTAACCAGTCTGGGAAGCCTGCACAACAAAATACATCAGTCTGTTTATGAAAACCAAAAAACCCCAACCTCCTGTCCCTAAGGAGTTGTGTGTGTTGCACCACTTCAGATTTCAGTAACCTCTGCAGGATTCTGGCACCAAACCACCAAATCTGGGAAGAAAAATTGTCTCAACTTTCACTGCCCACATTGCTTCTGCAGTTAGTGTTACAACTTGCTTTTAGTATTCCAGAGAATATGTGTTTCACAAAGTGTATTGTTCAAACATGCAAGGAGATGGCTCTTGTCCTGAATAATCCACTAGTAAACGTGAAACATGCCCAGGGACAGGGCAGCTGAGAAAGACACAGACATCAATATATGTGGAACAGATGTAAAAAATGAAATAAATGGGTTAAAGTGCTCTCCTGCTGGTTACTGCTTCTCTTCCTCAGCATTATCATTTACATACCCCCCGAAGGGCTGAAGGTGGGAGTGACTCAGGGAGCTGTGGATACAGCTCTGGTGAGACACAGCTCACCTGGGAAGAGGCAAAATCGGTTGTGGAGATTCAGCCAAATGCAGCAGTCAGGCGGGCAAGACTGGCACTGTGAAAGGCTGGGGTTAGCCTGGTTTCTGTCTGTATGAGAAGCCTATTGATGTAGTCACAGCATAACTGGAAGCTGGTCATGCCAATGATTCAAGCCTGGTGATAAATCTCGACTTTACCAAGATAGCCCGTGAATCAAGGAAAGCTTCTCTTGTCTTGCAACAAATATACACAGTGCTTACTCACTGCTGTCTCTTGAGTAGTTAGCCCAACTCGGGGCTATATTGTTTCCTAAAAATATCCTAATGACTCTTTCTTTTTTCTTTTCTCCCCAGAATGTTTGTATGATAGAATAGCACAAGAAACTGTGGATGAAACTGAAATTGCACAGAGACTCTCCAAAGTCAACAAGTACATCTGTGAAAAAATCATGGATATCAATAAATCATGTAAAAATGAAGAAAGGAGGGAAATTGCAAAGTACAATTTGCAATAAACTTTGGATTTTTAATAAAGTCTTAGTGTTTTACTTAAGTGTTGTTTTTTGATTTGTGTGGCATTTTTGCTGATGGGAGAAGCTGACTTGAAGCGTTGCTCTTTTCCTAGAACTGATTCATTTTTTGAGCGGCTCTGTCATGGTGTAAACTGCTTTTAACTGATGTAAGATATATTGTAAGTTCCCTCACAATGAGAACTGAAGTTTCCAAGGTTTCTCCGGCGAGTTGCAGTTTGTTGTACATAGGTTGTGGTTCTGCGGACACCGACCTGTTTGCCCTACGCTGAGTTTTACTGGAGTTGGTGGAGCTCAGCTGCAGTAAAACATCTGCTTAGAAGGAAGAACTGTACAAAATCCACTTTGCTATTGAAAAGGGTTTTAATGTATTTTACAAAGTGTTTTTTCTGAACTGAAATTTTAACCGTTTGTTTTTATAAATCTCTGTTTTGATCTCTTACAATATATTTGATCAAAAATACACGAAGAACGTTTCTTTTTCAATTATCTTGTAGGTAGCTCACTATTACCATCACAGTTTAAAAAGAAAAACAAACCAACCAATAAACAACAAAGAACCCAAAGCTGTAAGTTGTAAAATCATGATAATTCATTTTAATAAATAAATCTAAAAGCAGTTCTTTTTCAGGGACCAAGACACTTCCGATTTCTGATTGTGGTACAAAGCTCTTCAGTGTGTCCATACTATTGTTCTTGAAATATTATCTTTTTAGTGTATTTGTATTTTCAAACTATTTAAAAATTGCCACACTATGGCAAGGTTATGTACAGTAGAAAATTTAGTACCATTTTGTCGGGGTCCATAATTTAACAATGGACACTTTTAGCACAAATTTTAATTACAAATAAAAATAATTTTCTACATTGAAGTTAGACTTGCGATGCAAAGTTTTTAGAAATAATTTGTCATCTGAACTATATTGTCTGTAAGTGAAACAAAATAACCTGAAGTCTCTTTTCATGAAGAATTAGAGATAACTTGAGGTCTGGATTGCTGAATTTTGAGGGTTTGTTATACTGATTATCTCGATTGACCTTCCATTTATTCTGTGCTCACAGCGGTGATTATCTGCCTTTCAGTTTGCCTGTTCCCGAGTGTCGGGATTTGTTTCTGTTCTACCACTGCAGTTGTTTCCCGTAGTTTTGAAAGGCTTCCCATCTCTGAGCACCTCCCTGTAGCCCTGGTCCACCCTGACGTGAAGCCTCTTTCAGTGTCCTGTAAATGTGGATAATTTGGAAAGGAACAGGCTGCTGGGGTGGACTCTCCATCCCTGGAAGTACTTAAATGACGTGGAGATGTGGCACTTGGGGATGTGATTTAGTGGTGGGATTGGCAGTGCTGGGTAAATGGCAGGACTTCATCTTAAAGGTATTTTCCAAATTAAATGGTTCCATAATTCTTTAAAGGGCTGGGGCGGGGCGGGTGGAAGAGAAAGAGGAGGAGGAGTGCTTGAACTGCCATGCCTTTCAGAAGAGGTGAGGAAAACACCAGGCTGTTTCTCCCTGCACATCACCTGTATGCAAACAATGCCTTAGCTCAGGGTGGAGGTATTTGCTTTATGCTTTCTAAAGTCCAATTCCACGGGTGCCTTGCGCCAGCCTAGCACTGTGCTGCCAAACAGGAACACCCCACTTTCACCACCGGTGTCCCTGCATTCCCGTCCCTTCACCCCGCACTCTGATTGCACAGGTGTGTCAGATCCCGCTGGTTTCCAGGGTTCCTTTCCCAACAGCTGCTTCCCCCAGGATGGAGCCGGAGCTTTCGTGGTGCGGGAGGGAAGGAAGGAGCAGGAGTGTCTTTTCCCAGTGTCTTATGTGTGCCCTGAAGTTTCTTTGAACAGCCCCCCTTGTCTCCTGCTAATATTAAAAGTGTTCTTAGGTAGTGCTTAATGAGGTGCATAAATGTTTATGCTTCCTAATTTGGGATGCTAAATAGCAAATAAGTGTTTAAAATGTCAGTGCATGTATTCTTTTATTAATTAAAAGAACAAAATAGAGATAACACTGAAGAAACATTTAAATAGCAAGTTCCCACTTTTCAAGCAGACTTGTGAATGTACAGGGGTCCTTTTTTAAGTGATACTAAGGCAACCCACTATTTTGAGGAAAATGTCCATAATTTCTGCACTCTCTTATGGCGTTAGTACTAATGTGTTTCCATTGTAACAGATTCTTTAATGAGAAGATCATGCTGTACTTCTTAGAAGATAAGCTTATTTGAGACAGCATTTTATGAAACCTGGAAAAAGCAGATTAGAATTTAATTAGAGTTAGGACTCCAGCCTGGCCCTAAAAATCAGAGGTGTTAATTCTTTCTGCAAAAGCAGCATCATCTTTCTAAGGCTTCTCCTTGACAGACTTGTCCCATCAGATGTTAATACTGCATTTTGCTGAAGAATTTATATGTTCTCCTTGGGCAAGGTATCTTGGAAGGCTTCATTAAGATTTTCCTGGAGAGTTCATCAGCCCAGGTTGGTTTTTATTTGAGTTCAAAAGGGGTATTTGAGTGGCACAAAAAAGTTTGGTTCCCTTTGAAATGTAGATTCAATGGGGGCTGAGAAATGTGTCCATTGGACTGGGCAAGTGGCATTTAATGTGTCACTTGAAACTTGGTTAAGTCATGTTAAAGGAATGGGGCATCTTAAAGGTAGAACACCTCTTCATTGTATTACAACTTTACTAAATCTTTGATACTGGAAATAAGGTTTTGGTAATAATAAGCCATTTTTGCACACTGTGGTTGTATGGCAACGTGCAGGGGGCTCTGCAGGGGGTAATGGGTGTGTGAATAACATTCTATACCTATATGTGGTCATTACTCTTGTCTTTCCCTCCCCATGAGCCAGTGTCAAGGTTGTGCAGTTGTTTTCCAGAGTGTGTGTTTGAAGTAGGGAGACAGGCTGCAGTTACATGTTCCAGCAATACTCAAGAAAAATAGGAACTTTAATGGGGTGTGCTTCTCCGCATTGCAATACTGATGGATAAATTAACTGTGAGTTTCATTTCATTTTCCTACACTGCAGTTATGGCCAGGGCTGTTCTTGCTGGTACATTAATTCCTCCATAATTGTGCCTGCCTGTACACAGTTTGCTTTGTTCTTATTGCATCTGCTGTGAATCTACCACAGGAAACTTTATAGGAAATAGACCCTACAAACTTTTTCCTACTCTAAGGTAATGTCATACCTGTACATCATGGGAAACAGGAGAGAGTTTTGACAGAAAATGAAGTAGCTTTTACTGCACCCTGTAATACCTCTCGTTCGTCATCCTAAGGTTTGTGCTGTGCCATTACCTCACACTGTAAACCTGGATTTGTAAGGATCAGAAAGACAAAGATTTAAGAGGAAGTGACTGTTTACTTTTTTTAATCAAGGCAGGAAGGAGGTATTACTGTTATATGAATAATCTGATCTTCTGTTGCCACACATTGCTGCTGTAATTTGTGATATTCATGCTCTGATCCATATTAAAGTGCCTCTGGCACACTTGCAAGGAAGCGAGATTAGAGTTAACAAAAAGGGCTTTATTTTCTATTTGTGATTTTATAAGGGATATGAGCTGTTATGTTAAAGGAAAGAATCCTACCAGGGACTTTAATACCTGAGCCAGGAAGTCTAGCCACTCAATTAAAAAAGAAAGCTAGTATTTATTAGGGAGGGAAAAAAATTGTTAGCTTCTGCTGTTCCAGAACAGGTTTGGATTTACTGATGCTTTATAGAGATGGGAAGTCTTTTTTTTTAAATAGTGAAATAGTTACGTCAAAGTTGAACTCCAAGCAGGAATTCAAGGTTGCATTGGGTAGCTGTTGTTGGCTGTGGAAAGCAGGTGCATTCTCCCCATGGGAGGTCACTTCTCTGCACCCTACCTTTGATGTTGTACCTGAGATTACTGTGATGCTGCCTTCTTGTCTTAAGCAGAGATTATTGTCCTCTTGGAAGTTCTAAGTAGCAATAAATTGAACTTTTTGGGATTTAGTGAAGTTGTAAAGATAATTCTACTTCACACTTCCAGAATCTGTAGACTGTTAAAAATGAAAGCTAAGTGCAGGCCATTGTTAAAGTGATACAATCTTGATGCAGAACCTCAGAGGAGTGAGAATCGTGTGACTTGGGAACATTGTGTATTAGCTGTAGCTTCGCTGTGTATTAGCTGTGTATTGAGAACACCAAATTTGGCTGGTTTCGGGAAGGGAAAGCAAGGTTGTGTCACATGGAGCTGTATTGAGGATTATTTCAACATTCCATCTTTTTGACATGAGAATAACCACTCTTCAGAAAGAGACAAAGCCACAGCTTGTGCTTCCTCAGAGTGAGGTGGTAGCTTTCTCCATACTCTTGAAAATATTTGTCATTCTGTGCGTGCCTTTAGTCTCGGATTGATGAAGTCATAACATCAATTGCTCAGACTTTATTGGTGTCATTTTTTTCATCATAACAGTGTGGAACTCTGAAGTGATTCATACAACACCGAGGCAATAAAAGTGTTATGAAGTGCAATCATTGCATGTTTCATGCTCAAGAGCTAGTTTTTAATTTCACCATCTTGGATATTTTTTCATCCCCTCAGGGTTCCTAAATGGGCAAAGAGAATCATTTGGACTTGGTAAACAGGAACAGTGATTCAAAAAGGAATTAATTTATGTGGTTATTCATTTGTTTTACTTTTGCAATTATTTCTCCTGTTTATGTTTGAACAATAACTTTCATTCCGTGCGTCAGATCCCCTCTTGTCCTGCAGTGAAATCATGGTCCTGTGGTTGTGAGATCATTTGTTTACCATAAAGAGGAAAATACCTCACTTATGGCTTCAGATGAAGTTGCATTATGGCTGGATCAGAACAAAGGTGAAAGTGAGTCTGGGAGGGGAGGAAGAAGCTGAGCCTAAAGGATTTTTTCTGTGCTGCCTTCTGGCTGGAAAACTTCTTACTACATAGGAAATTGTTTCCTCCATATTTAGCAGAATATCAACTTTATGTTCCTTGTTTATTGATAGTAAAGCCTTAATGGAACTAAAGTCTGTATGAATATATATGTTTATTGCATCAGCTACCTGCTGTCATGCTGAATTTTGGTCTTGAGTGATTTGAAATTAAAGAGTCACAGCAAATTTCCTGAACAACCCAAGAGAGGGGTAGTCTGGGAGTGACTTAGCTTTTACTGTAGTAGAACAATTGCTAAAGGTTCTGTGAAATAGAAGATAAGAAATGAGTCTGTTGGTGCTGTGTACCCTTTCTAGCTGGCATGAGCTTTCATGCTTTTGGAGTGCAGAGGGGTGCAGGTTTCATGGGACAGGCTGGTTATTGAAGAATTGCCTGTGAACACCCTTTGGTGTTGACCCTGCTGAGCGTGAGCGCTGTCCTGGGACAGCAGCAGAGGGAATGTGCCTTGACTGTGCCATATCACACTGGTACCAGCCCTTCTACAGCAGACTCGGATCAAAAAGCTTTCATGGGAGTTCCATGTCCTTTCATACTCAAATATATCTTTACTGTCTGCCCAAATGTTTATATAAATCTTATTGAATTGTAGTTTAGTTATTAAAAAAATGTACTTTTATGTATTTCCCATTTTTCTTGTATTAACAGAGTATCAGTGTTTGGGAGATGTCTTTCTCCATGTTTCAGTTGGGGTATTAAGCCACTGATACTTGAAAATAGTCCATTTGGACATTTTAGATTTGTGAGCCAGATGAACTATGGTTTTGCCTTTCCTTATGGAGTCCTCCGCAGGATTTATGGAAGTACCTTTAGAGAATAATTCTCAGAATGTGTAGGATGGGTCAGAGCATCTGCCTCCAAGTTAATGTTCTGTGTTTTCCTTTCTTCAAGGGTCTTAGCTTATGAAAAACTAAAACTCTGTAAAGTAGGATTTTGTGCTTTTTTTCCTGCTCTGTATATTAAAATTCTTGGACACTCATTGGTTTCTTTGCATTTGCAAGGACACTTTCATCTTCCAGGACCAAGTTCTGCTCTTTGCTGTAGATTCTTACAGGAATAAGCAATCAAGGGTGTGGAATTTGGGGTTAAACGAGGCTGAAGGTGCTGTTGTAGGATCATCTCTGCTTTGGAGGACAATGCAAGGAGCCACCCTCCTTGCTAGGACTGGGAAGGGCAACCTCGAGGATTGGCTTCTCTTTAGGTATTGCCCCCTAATGCAGCTCGTGCAGCTCCCACTCTGTGGCTTTCCTGAACTCAAAAGGAAACAGATTCACTCCTCTAGCCTCATGTGGAGGAGTATCCTGAGTCTGATGGACTCTTCCTGTTTCCCACAGAGAATTAGCATGCGTAATTCAGGTGAGGCCAGTAGCCAAACAGCAAAGTCTCAAGCAGTTTAACTGGCATTTAAGGTTTCAATCAGTGAGAAGTTTTATTAATTCAAAAAGTCCAATCACTCTTAACATGCCCAGAATTTAACCTTTAACAAGCAGCAAAATCAGCATTTTCTTCTGCAGCCTGGGACCTCTGCCTAGTGCACATACACAGCTGTGTGTGTACAGATGTGAAGCGCCATAATTGTGGGTAAATCTGTCTGTGCCACGTGAACCCACAACTTGCTAATGTTCCCGATGGCTCCCAGCCCTGCCTGCTTTCCTGGCCTTCCTTTCTCTGTGCTGTTCCTGCTGCAGAGGGGAGTCTGTGCTTGCCTCAGAGGGACGAGACGGGAGCGTTTCATGATTCCTGCCCTGCAAATTGTCAGCAGGGCTCTGAAGTGCAATACCTGCTTGTTATTCCTGCAGGTGACTGACATGGAACTAGAGCATTTCCTTGGGAGATCTGGCAGTGCTGCTGTCACCGTAAGGCAGACTTTGCCATTCAGGGACTTCACACAGCAGCATTTTCTTGGGTTTTTTTCTTGCCCTACCAATGCCTAGGTTGTAGCAAAGAAAATTTCACTCTTATGTGGAAGTCTTGAAGTGGCAAGATGGAAATAAGTAAATCTTTCAGCAGTTTCTCCTAAAAACATTCATTTCTCAGAGGTTCCCCTGCTTTTGCAGAGGCTCAGTGGCCTGGAAGTTTCTCCCCTAATGGCAGTGCCCAGGTGAAAGGCACTGGGGACCTTGACAGATTTATTCTGATCTATAGCTTTGCTCTGCCTTCTGTTACTTCCTTTTCCCAGTTTCTGTGTGAAAGCAGCCACCTGGTGAATTGGGGAAGAAAGGGCCATTTCCAGTTCTAGGATCTAAGCATGGTTCTTGATAAGGCTGTTTTTAGCTGTACCTAAAGCTGGCTGTGGTGCCTGCTGGGCCATTCCATGGGCGGCTGTGGCTCCCTGCAGAACACATCTCAAAACTTCACTCAGCTGCTCCTGTGAAAAGAAACCTTGGCTGGACCACAGCAATGCTGTTCAGAAAATCAAGCATTCTTGAAATCCATCAAAGTGTGAAATCCATCTTTGCCTTGAGTAGTTTATTCCAGTGCTTAGAGCTACCCTCGCTGCTTGACTTGTGCCTTATTTCTCTGTGAGTCTTTCTGGCTTAACTTCTTATTCCTGGTTCTTCATTTGCCTGTCTTAATATCTTCCCCCAGTATTTCTGCCACTCAGAAACACCTCAATAGGCTGAGTGCCTTCGCTCTCCCACCACCACAGATTTTCTAGGTCATGACTGTCTCATTTTTGTAATACTTTTCCTTTATGTCTATCCCAACTCATTTTAGTTTTCTGGAAATACTTTGTGTAGAAGTATTTGGTTCAGTTAATGTGATACAATCTGGTGGTTTAGGACACATGTCACTTTGTATTAGAATGTGATATACAATAGTAATTTCATTTTGTGGGCCAACCTTTATTTAATTTTGTAGAAAAAAACCCTGATATTATTTGGTCCTTAACCAATTGATGTCCCAGTGTATTTCCCTTTTTACTCTGTTACTAAGTATAGCTGTGTCCTGGAAATATTGCTCTTCAAATGAGTGTTTATCTCTACTACCTTTCCTCTTTGACTCTGTGCCACTCACATGCCAGTGAGGAGACAGAGCACGTTCTTCCTGCTGTCCCAGCTGCTTATTCCTGTTCTCACAGCTGGGCCAGGCAGGTGTGACAGGGTCCAGCCGGGCTGGAAGGACAGCAGGTGAACAGAGTTTCACAGAAATCAGGACACTGAAGTAATAAAACTTAGCAGAAGGGGAAGCCAGAGCCATTTCACTCCTGCTGAATGTGTCTCCAAGATACTTACAGAGTTCCCTTGGCTGAGGATGCCTTTGAATTGCCAAAGAACGGTGAAGAGAGATCACCATTATGGTGTGATACATTCCCAGAGCTGGGTAGGGTGTCCTTAGGGAGTAATTCCAGCTTTTGTGGAATTACTTCACTCTGGAGCCTCCAACCAAACCCCCTGGAGGAACCAGACCTGACAGAAGAGGTGCTGTGCATCAGCCCTTTGCTGGGCCTGCTATGAGAACAGAGCTTGCTTGGGGTAGGACTTACACACGTTTTGTTTGACCATTCCTGCTAAATGATTAATATCCTCTCTTAACCTCAGAGATAAGATGAGGAACTGCCAAGTTTCTCCACCGAGATGGTTTAATGAAAATTGTACCTTGCCAGAATTTTGAAGGTCAAAACCAGCTTAAATATGTAAACAGACATTCTATCAAGGTAAAGTAAAAAAACCTTACAATTAATCTCTTTTAAGAAGTTGCTTCCTTCCTTTGAGAATTTTGAATAGTGCTAGACAAGGTTCTTCTAAATTTCCTTCATCATCTCTCTGAAGACTCCCTGTTAATTAACTTAGTCATTTATAAATGTTATGAAATCATGTTATTGACTTATTTCTATTTGTAAAGGCACCAGGAAATTTGTGTACTGCACCCTTTGAAAAGTAATTAATGTTTCACTCCTAAATGTCTATTGATATTTTTGTGCTTCCTATTGATTTGAAATTAATATCTCTGCCAATTTAAAGCTCACATGCTGGTTTGTCCAGCTTTCAGAGGATGGACAGGACAGCATCGCTGAGCTGATCTAGTTAAAATGATGACTCTCATCTGATGACCTCAAGAAAAAAATCCTTGCAAAGTTCTGCCTGCTCTGGGCTTCCTCCCTGTCTGGGGCTAGTGGAATGCGGCCCTTTCCCACGTGATTTGGGAGGGGTTGGGTAGATTTTAACGAACCGGTGGCTTAATGATGGGAGGAGTAAGATCAGAGCAGTTTAAAGTCATGTTGTAATACCAAGGGCAGGAACCAGCTGATGCCCTTGCCCCCGTGCTGCAGGATTATTAAACACCCTCGGCAAGGCCTTGGTGATGTTTTGCAGGGTTATGGGTGGTGCAGAAGTTGCTCTCGAGGGCTTCTTGCTTACCTGGCTAATCCGATTTCATGTTCTGGAGCTCAGGCAGAACCTGTACCTGAGAGGTTTCACCTCTGTGGTGCAAGATGTTGCTGGATTTTCATCCTGTGTGTGAGAGAGACCTGCTTCCATCAATGCCTGACCTGTGGGGAGATGCAGAGAGCCCCCCTGGCTCCACTCCCGAGGGCAGCTCAGCTGCAGCAGCTGGTCAGGTGCAGTGTTTGGTGAATGGAGCCGGGGTGGGAGGTGCTCTGTGAGCAGCCCCTCTTGCCTACTCCACAGGCAACCTCATGGCACACTCTCTTCCTTGAGCAGGGAATGTACAGGCAGTTCTGCAGAAGTTTGGGATCTTTTATTGCTGGGTAATAAACTCTTTTCTGGTCTGGGAAACAAACTTTAGTGGAGCTCCTTTAGCAGAGGGATTCTCTGTTGGCCTCTGCTTTGCCTGTGAGAATCACCTATTGGTACTGTCAGGTACCCCAAATGTAATTACTGGAAGGATCAGATATGGTATGATTAAAGGAATTCATATTTGTTATTTGAGGGTTTTCTCTGGATTAAATGCTTCAGCAAAATTTCAGTAACTGGTGACCTCTTTTGAGAAGTGACTCATTGCATTTTAAAGGCTTTATAACCAAGTCATCCCTTCTTGTCAGGGACACGGAAGATGAATAGATCGTTCCTGCCTGCGATTTCCAGTCTCAGGGGAAGCCCCTTTTCACTGCCTGTGGTGCTGCTCAGCTGCATCACGGCTTTTAATTGCCTGCAGGCTCCTGCAGGACGGTGAGTGTCCCCTCTGGCATGACCTACATCCTTGCAGAGCCACGAATCCCTCGGCACTGGTTAGTGGAGCCTGAGCACGGCACAGAAAGTCCTGTTGTTGCTCATCCCTCGCTGTCTCCCAGTGCTGGGAGCTATGTGACAACCTCTTGTTTGCCTAAATTCATCTGGCATTATTTTGCCTGTAGAACGTTACAAATGAATTTCCTGTATTAAAGATGATTGTGGGAAATGTGAGTGGTGTCTTGAGCATTATGGGTACTCTGGGTGTGTTATTGCACTGAAACCCAGAGAAGGATGTGTTAAAAAGAGCACAGCACCTTATCCAGCCAGGAATTCATACATCATAATATATATGTGTGTTTTTCTTGAAAGAGGGAATAAACAGTGAAATAATCATTCCAGCTGTAGCCTGAATTGCCTTCCTGCAGGTCAGATCAAACTGTATGAATGTGTCAGATAGTTCAGTTTAATTTGGAAGGCTTGGGCTGGCGGAGGAATAAGTTGATGATATTTGGGGTGAATCAAAGTAAACATCACAGTCTGCCGTGGAAAGGAAGCATTTATAAGATGTAAGGTCATCTTACTCATTTTGGAAAGTTCTCCAAGAATATCTGTTCCACCATTCTGGAGCACTGGGAGTGTCTGGACCTGCTGCTGGACTTGTAACATGGGATTGAAATTACTGCTCCTGTGCTGTTGAAGAACTTGTGTTCCACAGCTTCATCTGTTCCAGTTTTGCTTTTTCTACACTAATGTCAGATAAACTGAGATCATTGTTCTCCAGGACCTGATTATTTCATTTCCCCCCACCTACCTTCCAGTTTGAATTTACTCATGAGCAGCAGTTTATTTATTCGTTCTTGAGCAAATGTTGCTGCCAAGTTTGAGCAGCTTTTTTTCTGTCTTTGAAGAGTTTATGAGAGATCATATCCACTTTACCTTTGCTAGGCTGACCTGTCTTTTAAATTTTTCTTAGGTGATACACTCACCAATTCATCTGCTGTTATCCCACTCAGTGCCTCCTGCACTTGTCTGATCTCTCTCCATCAGCGATGCTTTTGTGCCGAGTTTTATCTTGGGTGCTAACAGTACATTTTACAGAGACATTATCTTTCCAGAAATGCCTTTCTCTAGAAATATCTTCGTGGCTTTGTCATGCTCAGGGCTCATAATTCAGCTGCAATCAATGGCTCTGCTCAGGCTGTTATCCTTCCTTTGAGTTAATGTATACCAGACTTGCTATCACTGTAGGAACTTGCTGTCAAACTTAATCTCACCTCCATTATTCCACTTCTGAAAGTCATCTGGAGGGATCTCTACTTCCCATCTGATATTTCTCTCTTGCCTCATCATACTGATGGTACCTTCCAGGACGGTGCCATTAGTTTGTCTCTCTAGGGTCTGTCCATAACCAGGGCATAATGAAAACTGCCTTTGCTTTTATATAGATTTGTACCCATTCTAAAACAGTTTGTAAACATTTAATGAAGCCTCAAGCTCTCCCCCTGGTTTTCCTTCCAGTAAATGACTTGTAGTTCTCAGAAACAGGGAGCTGGTGACTTGTTCAGCATCATGCCTTGAGTCAGAAATGAGCACTGATGACACAGTCCCAATCCTCTGCTCTAAAATCAAATAACACTGTATGCTCTTTATCAGGAAGCCATCCAAAGGCCTTTGTAAAATGGGGAATGTCAATGCAAACTTGAGGCTGGGATCTGGAAAGTCACCTGGAAGATAAATTTAATGAGAACTGAGTTGTCAAGGTTCTTGGGTAGCTTCAAAGACTGAAGCCTGGATATTTTAGCCGTTGATATTTTGATGGATCTGATTTCTGGGGTACTGTACCTGCACTTCCCCATGGTACTGTTGCAATACCATTGACTGAGCTTCAGCATTGTTTTTCGTTATGTCTTTATGAAACATGAACAGCTCAGGTGAGCTGATAGTGCATAATGCCACACTCATCTGTAGCTGCTGTTTCAGTGGCACTTGTCTTAAGGACTTGTGGCAAGATGCGTTTTGAACTTTCTAACTCCTGAGCTGCATGTGTAATATCTCTGGACAAAACCCCAACCAAACCCAAATGCCCATGTTGCTCCCCGATGCCCCCAATTCCAGTTGTTGGTGGTGTTGTTGTGTTTATTGTGCAGATTAATCTCGAAGCACGGAGTGATTGTGGGTTTAGGCAACAACGTGGAGTGAAATCTCCTCAGCACCCGCGGTCCAGGGAGCGCATTCCTGAGAAAGCGAGCGCTAAGCTCCGCATCCGGCTGTGTAACACGGCACCTCCCTTGTCGCCGGGATCAGTCTAATTCCCTCTGCTGCCTCAGCACCGCCTTGCCTTGCTCCACTTCTCCGGGATCCCCAGCATGGTACACGTTCCCACAGAAGCTGCCTCTGCGGGATTTGCACACAGTTTTACTCTGCAGCCACCTCCTGCCTCCGAGCCAGGGAGGAAGCTCCAGCTGAAAGCTTCTTAACTTCAAAAAAAAAAAAAAAAAAAAAAAAAACAAAAAAAAAACCAAAAAACACCCGGGCAAATAAATTACCTTTTGTTGTTTGTTTTGGGTACAGGGCAAGGCTGTACCAGTTGTGTACAAAGGTTGAGAGGAGCATTTACCCGCAGATAGGCTAATCTTTTGATGACAAAGGTTCAAATTTGCAATTAGATTGCCGCAGTTTAGCAAATCATAGCTTTGTGTTTGTGTGTGAGAGCAATTGGGCTACGGCGGCTGCAAACCTAAACCCTGTGTGAGCCAAAGGAAGTCAGACTACTTCAGGCTTTGCTGTGGGAGCGCACGAAAGGGGGGTCACTGTGGCTCCCACACGGCCAGAACAGGAGTCTGAGTGCTGCTGTGGCTGAGCTGGATGCCAAGGGTTAGAGTGAATCGTGTTACAGGGTTTCCGCTGGCAAGAAGTGGGGTTTTTTCCCTCATTTCCCATTGTTTCACTTGAAACTAGAAAAACCCCCAAATAGCTTTGTTTGTGGGAATACGCAGAACCACATACCTGTGCTGGTTCACAGGTCCTCGGGCAACAAAAAGCTAGACAAGAGGGTGCATCTTCTGTTTTTAACTCTCTGGATCGCACTCCCAGGGCGCAATCGAATCCTGCAGCCCCAGTCTGGGGATCTTGTTGCGTGCACTGATCTCTGCATGCTCTCCATGGTTCCGCTGCCCTGACCAGCCCTTGGCGTGGGACGTGGTGCAGAGCAGCTCTGAGTTCCTATTAGAGGCAACGGGAACCTTTCCAGTGGGTTACAAACGAAGCCTACGGGGAAGGAATCTGCCCTCGGCACAGCAGCAGCCCTATTGCTCAAGCTCGGGGCAGACACAGCGAGGTGGCCTTGAGAGGAAGTTTCTCTGGTGAGATGTCCTAGTATGGGGTGTTTGCATAGCTGGGCATTGGAAAGAGGATTTCTTAGGAGCAGCTTTTAATCTTCACCGCTGTGGAGTTGTGCAAACGCTGTTCTGACATCAATCAAGCTGGTGACACGTGTACACAGAGTAGCAGTCACTCCTTAAATATGGGAATTGCAAATACGTGTTGACAGAAAAATATATTTAAGCAGTTTCCAGTGCGTGCTGTAATAAGTAAACCAGCCATTGTATTCCACTGAGCTGCATGTTTTAAATGCCTAACAGAACAACCCAAAGTGAATCACAGCAATAGTAAAGGAAGTGTTTACATCTCTCAAAACATTCTGTACAATAATCATTCCTCCTTTATAAATTTGATTTGAGCAAATTTGAATCCAAATGAGATGAAGTTTGAAACACAGGCTCTCCCAGTAAGGTACAGCTCGGCGTGTAACCTTTTGCAGGTGGCTGTTACTCGTTTATTATTTGTATTTCCATATTGCTTAGCAACCCCAGTCCTGGACCAGGACCTTGCTGCTAGCATTGATGGAATGGATGGCTGCTGCCTGGGAGAACACACTGTTGTAGCGAAGCCAAAAGTAAACGAGTGGTTTCTCATTCCATCCTCTCCCAATGAGAAATGACGAGGGCCAGCTGATATTTAGCGATGGGATTATACCTCTTGAATTACTCAGTCAACACAAATATTTGGGGGACTTGTCAAGCATGCAGGCTCAAGTGGGTGTAGTTTTCCCATGTTTTGTGTCCTGACGGCTGAAGCGGGGAGCTCGGGCTCCGAGAGCGGGGCAGGCTGGATTGCTGCTCCCTGGATCACCATTTGCTGACAGTGGCGAGCAAATAACTCCTCACGCTTCGCGTGTCCCTGCAATTAAAGAGGAGCAGCCTACCCCGCATTGCCGAGCACTTACTAATCCCTCCCCTGCCAGTGGCACAGCACCTGGATCCTCAGCCAGCCCGTCCACACCGCGCTCCGCTCGGGAGGTTATGTAAGCCAACGTTCACGGCGCTCTACCCGAGTCCTCGCCTAACCTCTTCAGCTAGGTGTCCTGATGTTTCAAGGGTTTGCAGAAAGCAGTAACACCTCTGTTTGCGAGCTGGAAAGTTGGGAAAAGTAGACTAACTTGTAGTCTCCAGGTCCTTTCAGCAGCAAATTCCACACAGCTCCAGCACAGCTGTGCCTGAGCACTTGGGAGCAGGGATTTGCTGCTGCAGAGCAAAGAGGAGCCACTGATCATTGGCAGCTTGTGTTCAATAATCATGGCCAAGCTCTCAAATGGTGACGTTCATACCTGTGCTCCAAACCCTGCAGCTGCCCTGCTGCCTTGGACAGTGGACAGGGTGCAGTCCCCTTAGACAGGAATCCTGATTGTCTGACACTAGAAGGGGGTTTGGGTGCTAAACTGGTAAAAACTAAAACTTGAACGGTGTTTAAATGCCTCAGGGGGTCCTTTGGAGCTGTCTCCAGTGCTGTACTAGGGTGTGTTTGGCTCAAAAGTGGTGAGAATAATTTTCTGCTCTGTGGCAGTGCCCAGATGCCGCCCAGGGCCAGGCCATGGCCAAGGCCCTGCACAGCTGTCCCAGGACATCGGGGCTTTGCACGTGGGGGCATTTTTTAATAGCAGATCCTTGTGCCCGGAGGTCACACGGGGGAACCATGTGAAAGGCATCAAGAGGTTAAAAACAACTTATGTTAACTCTGGACTCCAGCCAAAGTTACCCAGCTGTTTAGCTGAGACTGGGAGCTGACAGACCAGAGAAAGGACGCATGCAATTAAAATGTCATTCTCTGGAGGGACAGAGAGAGACAAAGGGGTCCAGCAATGAAACCAAAGTGACTCAGCCTTGGGAGGAGGTGGCCCGAGTGTGAACACTGTGGGCATGTGCAGTTTCCCGCAGGTGCCCTGGGAGATGGGACAAACCTTCCTGTGATATTCTGGTGGGTGCTGGGATGCTGGTGCTAGCGAAGGACACCCTAAGCTTTAGTTGCTGGAGTTGTGTGGCTGCAGTGTTGCTAATTGAACTTTACATTGGTGACTAAGGATGACAAATACCTGATCTAGAATTTACCTTTCTTGCAGGGAAGCAGTGGCAAGTAAAAGATTTTTAAAAAAATGTTCCATGTGTGTTGGTTCCCAAAGCCATGAGCTCCTGTATTTCATTTCTCCAGATATGGTACTAATGGACTCATCTGTGAATGACATTTTGTACACAGCCCTTCTTAATGCCTAAATAGTGTCCTATTCACAGGTCAGTTATTGCTCTGTAAATGCCAAATATTTGGACTCTTGATGCAATGGCCTGTGGTTCTAGTTTGAATCTTCTCCAGCTTCATTCTTCCTTCCTCCTTTCTGCCCACAAAACTCACACTACTGCATGGGAGCACGTTCTGTTGTGTGCTTCCCCTTTCAGTGCTTTAACAAGTTGAGCAAACTTCTTGAGCAAACTCACTGCCCAAATACAGAGAAATTCATCTTCGAACTTTCCCAGCAGAACAATGGAAACTGGTGAAATCCATGTGGATCCATGAATCCATTTGGATCAGCCTCTCTGTCAATGGATGGTCCTGCTGGGAGCTTCCCAATGCCCGGCCCCTTCAGTAGCTGTTCTCTAGCAGCTGTGACACAAGAGCTCTCCTAAAAATGTGACATCTTTTCAACCTTGACGTCACTGCTGATGGTTGAAAATCCAAACCACCTATTTTTCTGAGTTTGTCCAGCTTTGTTCTCCCTGATAGTGTTATGTTTGGCTGGAATGCAAATGAAATTGTGTCATGTGCAAGCGGGTCCAAAAGGTCAAGTTTAATACCAGTTTAGGGGGAAAAAACCAACAAACATAATTTCATTTTCTATTTTTATAGGCCTCCAAATCATCCATGGTAGTGATGTAAACCAGCAGACATCAATCTTTTCCCTAATGAAAAAGAAGCATAGGTTGTCAAAAGTAATTTACCTTTAAAAGGATCCTGAAGTGTGAAAACATAAGCCCTTTACACAGGAATAGAGATGAACAAAAGGTAGGAAATATTTTTCATAGATGCCTGATGAAGTCTGATTCCTTGTGGCCTCATCAGATTTTTTTAATGAGAAAAGAAGGGTAATTTCAAGCTCCAAATCCAGCTTAACTGTGAAATGAGGGGGAAAAAAAAAGTTGTATCTATCATTCTGAATGAAGGGGAAAAATAATCTTCATGTAAAATAATCTAAAAGTGATGCTTATTCTGTGTTTGTGTGCTCACAGCTCACAAAACCCTTTCAGAAAAGAACTTGCCTTCCTTTCACCAGGGACCTGGAAACGGAGAAGTTGTGTGGCAAAGGTTTCTTTAACTCATTGCCTTGGTTGCTTCCAGAGCTATGAATCTTATTCCTCCTTCCTCTCGATGTAGGTTCCTGTCCCTTGGAAAAAATCTGATCTATTATATACACATCCTGTGCTGGTCCTTCCCTCTTTCAGAATGTTTCATTCCTATTTAAAAATACTTTTCACTTCTGTTCTCCTGCTTTGCTTTAAATTGCAAGTAAGGTGTACGTATGTTCTACATGAAGACCACTGCCTTTGGAAAACTAGAGACTTCAACAACATGTAGGCGTACACTTGGGCTGGAGAGGCAATATACATCACTCTGCTTCCCCACCTGAAATGCTAAGTTAAAGCAAATTTCTGTTTGTTGCCAGTTTATTTGTTTTCTTTTATTTTTGTTATTAGAAATTAAAGCACTGGCCCCAGATTTAAAGATTTT
Organism: Pomatostomus ruficeps; assembly: GCA_013400735.1. Lineage (NCBI taxonomy): Eukaryota > Metazoa > Chordata > Aves > Passeriformes > Timaliidae > Pomatostomus > Pomatostomus ruficeps. Next base: position 183,005 of record VYZT01039692.1, read on the forward strand.
TTCCCCAACAAACTTCCATTCTGCCCAAAGTTTTCCTTTACTGTAAGACCACTAAAATCCCCGGGAACCTTATGTTACTGCAGTTTGTGGAGATTTCTGTTTTTCTGCACGTCTGGAGTTGCCAGGGACAGACATTTCTGCCTTTGTATGTACACGAGTGAATGCCTGGAGTCAGCGGCTGCTCAGTCTAATGCCATCTGACAGTGGGTGTGCGGGGTTTTACAGCACCAAAAGCAGTGAACTGTTCAGAGCTGCTGTGCCAGTTTGGAGCTGGCAGAGCCACAGGAGACTTGTGGAAGCTGGGACGTGCCTCCCAAAGAGGGGAGGTGCTGCCCCTTTGCCTCTCTGGGGTCAGCTGCGGCCAGATCCGGGGGCAGGGAGGGAGTCGGGGAGGAATGGAGCTGTGCTCTGGCTGTGCTGTGCCTGCCAGCTTTGCCCCGCTGCTGCTCACATCTTTCAGAGTGGTAATTTTCTCTCTGGTGCTGTGAGTTGGTGTAGATTTGCCCAATGTGGGGTTTGGGGCTCCCTGTTAGCTGCAGGAATGGACACGACTCTTCCTCCACCAGTGCTGGCTCTGGTGTTACTTTTCCCAGACTTCAGCTGAGATAACTCCTCTGTCCTGCACGGTTCTGTAGGAATGTGCTGCTTGCAAAACACAGTAACATGGGTTGCTCATGTAGGGGAAAATTTTTTGCCTTTCATTCTCTGTGTGGCCTTTTGATATTAATAGCTGACAGATTTCCACTCCTTAGCATTTTTTATCTGCTTTGTATATGCCATTTGTTATCTCTTGTATATGACAACAGCGTAAGGCTTTTGTTGTACAAATTTTTAATAAAAAAAAGCGAAAATATTTGAAAGCTAAAGCGGATATTACTTTTCCCATGGAGTACACAACCTTCTTTTGATAGCCCAGACCTTTGATAAAATGTGTTGTAAGCCAGGCAGTGTATTCAGAAAGCATTTAAATGTTTGGTGGTGGGTCTGTTTTTTCATAACAGATGAGCATTTGACTCTCAGAGACGCAGTGAGGAACAGTTATAACTACAGATAGTGCTGACACATGACGTTCAGCCTTTGATTCAGTCCTGGGCTCTTTCAGAACCCCAGAGCCTGGGTTTGGTGTCTGGCTTCCTTCTGTCAGAAGGTTTGGGCGGCAGATGGGGCAGGGGAGGTGTGAAGGTGCAGCTGTGGGGTGGAGCACTGTGAGGAAGGAAACCCCATCCTTTATCCTGGATCCTGGTGTGCTGGGGGCTGAGTCAACCCCTCCTGACAGAGCTGCTGTTGCTGCAGAGGCTTTGCATCTGCATGAGGTACGGCCCAAGAGGCAGAGGTAGGAAGCCCTATCCCTGCCAGGAAGGGACAGGAATATTGGGTATCAAAGCCCTCAGTGGTGGTTCCAAACCGCTGGCACCGTTCTCGGAGGTCTCCGATAGCTTGCGGAGGCTTTGAAGGGGAGGCAGGACCCCGGTGCTCGATGCTGTGGGGAAGGACAGGCCAAGCCCGTGCGCTGCGGAGCGCTGAACTCCGGCGAACTCGTCATTCTCACTCTGCTGTTTGTCTTAGAGGCCCTGGGCTAGAACATTGCTGTGGCATTTCACCTCCTGGCCCGCAGCCCATCGCGATCCGGCGCCTAGCCTTGCATAACTGAACCTCGTTATGAATGACTGGAGAAAGTGCCATTACAGATCTGCTGCTGCCGGGGGCACTCCCCAAAACAACTCACAGCAACACCCTTTGTCTAAAAAAAACCAGGCACTGCATGAATTCGCAGAGCCTTTGGTGCGCTGATGTTACAGCGAGATTTGGTGCTGCACATGACCCACTTACAGCCTGGGAATGTTTTCAGTTTGTTTTTTTCCACCTAGAGATCCACACTTTCCCCTGTGATGTCTGTTTTTAAAAAGGAAGGGAAACAAAAAGACACGAAAAGAAGGCTTCTCTGTAGCTGTGGCTTACAGCCTTGCATAAATCCCTCTGTCATTATGATTTTCACATCAGCCTGCTCTTGCGTGTCTTTGTTATTTCGCCTTTCTGTGGGATATTCCCAGTTCTCACACTCCCTGCCCTTAGCAGCTGAGGTGAATCCAGTGCACACCCATCTTCGTGCACTCCCGTCTCTGTTTTCTTACTGATGATCTTCAGGAGAGCGCCTTTATTGTACAGACAGAAAACAATGAACAGGAAGGAAATAATGAACTTGAAAGGAGAAGTGTTGAAAGTGCTCGTAGTGGAAGTTTTCTCAGCAGCGTAGCTCAGACGGAGCCACGGCGACTGGAAGAAGCTGCCAGTGGGAGAGCTGGAAAGTGTTCTTCCTTGGCAAAGGCACTGCTGAAACTCCCGGCTGCAGTGTGTTTGTGCCCTCTGTGAGAGAGAGACTGGCGTGTGTTCACGTAACCCTCGGCACTGATCGGGAGAGCTGAACGTGTTTATCAGCCGCGCTCGGGGGTCTGCGAGGGAGCGGAGGGGAGCTCGGCACCCTGCGAGGCTCTCGCTGAGCCGATCGAGGGTTTCACCGGGGTGTTCAGGGCAGCGTGGGGGCCCTTCCTGGCCCTCGTCCCCACGAGGTGCGGCAGCGGGGCACGGACAGCTCCAAGGAGCCGAGAGCAGCCCGGTGCGAGCGCTGGATCCGGTGTAAGAGCTGCGTTCAGCCCCACTCGGTGACAGCCTCTCTTATCTCACAGCGCTGCTCCTGACCAAAACGATGCTCTGCTGAAACACCCCCCCACCCCATGCACCTTTTTTCTACAAGATGCCCATTTTTTGCATCTTTTAAGCCTGAAGTAGAGCGGTGTTATCAAGATTTAGCACACGCATTGCATGTGCTGAGTGGCTTGGAGCACGGGCTGTAATCCGAGTGCTGCACCTCAAGTTATGAATTTGCTAATTAGCACCTATCCTTGGCGTGGGCTTCTGGTTAGCGAGCAGATCCCATCCCGTAACCTTTCTGCCTGGAATTGCTCTTTAAGCAGGGATTCTAATCTTTGTGGACCCTGATGCTTGTGCTGTGCCAATTCGCTAGTTAATGTTTTCAAAGCACTTTGAAGATGAAAAATGCTGAGTATTATTGGCCTTTTATCTAAAAAAGACATTTTAAAATAGGGAGCTAGGGAAAGATCTGCATAAATTAACACGTGTTGATTATGCTCTATCTTTCCTTTTCATCTGAATGTATTAAGTAGCAAGAGAACTGTGAGAATTTGTATCTTTCCTTTTCATCTGAATTTATTAAACAGTAAAAGGACTCTGTGAATTAGTAATCTAATTTGAACATCAAACCAAAAGCAAAATTCTTCCTAATCCACCTCGTGGATCTCTCACCAGCAGTAGAGTTTTCTTCCATATCTCAGGTTAAGGATGAAATTTCAGGCTCCAGTCTTGATACTTTCTGGATTGATGAGACTTCAATAAAGAATTATTTTCCAGTTCAGCCTGGAGGGTCAGTAACAACTCCATTTTGCAGTGAAAAAAATGATGAACATCAGTCAAATGCAGGTTGCTCACCCCGATCAGCAGTGTTGAACCAGGCAATTTTCACTGATTTTGGGAAGGAGCTCTGCTTAGAAACTCCTGTGATTTTCTTGCCTTTTAACAGAGTAACATTAGTTCAGTCATTTTAATGTTTTTCTTCAGTAAATGTGCATGATAATGATAACTTTTTGTATTTTGTGAAATTTAATTCACTCTTGCAAGATCTTTCCAACTGTGAAGTGCAAGATAGTAGTCCATTGTGATCTGTTAATTTTTTTGCTTCCAAAATGTGAATTTCTGGAGAAACAGATATTGCTAATTTTAATAGAGGGGATATAGCACAAAAGCTAGTGAAGGAGGCTGTCTTGGCTTCATGATTCGAGATAGGTTGCAGCTGAAAAATCTTTTTCCTTTCTCCAATTTCCAGTCCCAGGGTGAAGGGAGTTACAGATATTTGGTGAAAATCATTGAGGAATTTTAGAACTTCTCAGTGACAGACTACGCCAAGATGTGGGGAATGGAGATAGGCTCCTGGTGGGCTGGGAAAGGCAAAATCCCAGCTACTTAGGGAGAAGTTCCAGAAGTCAGGACCTCTCCAGCTTGATGCTGATTTCAGCTGCAGATAGATATTTGATTTTAAGCAGCCACCAGATGAAATGAGAAAAAAATCAAAGCATTGTAGTTTGTTGCTTTTGCTTTGAAGTGTTGCAGATGTTTTCAGAAAAAAAAAAAAAACAAACCCAGGAAAAAACCCCCAACCCATCAACACAAACCAAGAATCTAACCTTTGAAATGGTAGAACCTTCGTTTACCAATAACCTTTTATCCAGACATCATTGCCACTGGTTTCCCCAGGGCCAGGAACAGTGGCTGCAGACAGGGTCCCCATGATGGTCCCTTGGGATGAGGGGCTGAACCCAGCAGCCAGAACATCATTCCAGAGCCCTCACCCTCAATTTCCTGCATCTTAGACTTTGAGGTGGCAATACAACCCCTATGGGATATTTCTCTGGCAGGGACACTCAGAAGGGGTATATGTGTGCTTTTGCTGTGCTGTGAAGGTCTTTTTTTTTAATTTAATTTTAAAATAATTTCCTCTTTGTGCTGTGGTGAGTTGTTCTGGATGGAGGTACCTCCGTAGTGTGGAATAAAAATTAAACCTCATCTTTTTAACAGAAATGAAAGTCCTTGGTAGTCACTGGAGGAGCTCTGCAACTCATCTGCCAGTCAGTTTGGTGTTTAAGTAATTAAAGAGGTCAGGCACAAAAATATTGTGTACCTGGAGCTTTGCCAGCCTCTCTCTCCCATCTCTTATCATGCCCGTCCATTTGGGATTCCTCCACAAGCTTTGTTATATTCATCGTGTAGATTAGTGGTCTGCAACTATTAACAACAAACTTTGATGCTACAGAGTGGGAATTGCTTGAATAAACAATTTCACAAGTAAATGGAGTCACAGCTCTGAACCAAGAGAGCTCCAAACTTGTTTTAATCTACAGAGGTCAAAAAGTAAATGGGATTGTTGCTTGGGGAGGTAACTTGAGGAGAACAGGCAGTGTTCCCTCACAACAAAGGGATGAAGGGCAAAAAATTTGATTGACTTCTGGAGTTTGGTTTTAATTGGCTTTATTTCTGCCATCGCCAGCACAGCAAGCAACCCGTGTGAGCAGAGGGATGCTGGTAGGTAAAGGTGAATTTTTTTTGTATTTTTTTACCTTTTTAGAGCAGTTCAGTACAAATTCTCCACAAGGGTTAGGCAGGAGAGTTTGCTCCAGAAAACAGGAGACAGGCATGGGGTAGGAGCTGCCAAGAGGAGCGAGTCTGGGTCACTGTTTTCTTCTTGGGCTTCCTGAGCAGCTTTTTTCCAGCTGCCCCACAGCTGCTTCCAAGAAAGCAATTTTATTTTGTTTATTTGCTTGCAGTCTGGATTATTTGTGCAGAGGAGTGGAGTGCCATTTGCAGGCATTTTTAATTGCAGAAGACTGTCACTTCCAGTGCACAGGCAGCAGGGTTTACTGAGCATTTCCTGAGAGATTTAGCAGGATATTGGGAGATCGGCTGAGTGTCTGGAGAACATCTGACGTAGCGCTGTTCGCTCTGGATTTGCTCACAGCTGTCCTCAGTTGCCAGTGGTGCCTGCCAGGGCCATTTCTGTCTGTTTGTCAGCCCCTTCCCTCCTGCCCCAGCTGCCCCTGGGGGTGGGATGGGGTGGGCAGACACTGCTGCTCCTCTGCCAGCCCATGTCGAACTGGGATTAACACGGAGAAGGCCCAGTTTTATGGAAGTGTCACAGAGCAGTTGGGATGGCTGGAGGGGCACAGGGAGGTCCAGCAAGCACAGGCCAAGCTGCCTTAGAGCTCAGCTGCTGGTGGAATCATTTAAACCCAGGATTATTTTTGCTCAGAGCTGTTGGGAATAATGGGGAAGTCTATCACTGACTTCCCTCCTAATCCAGCCAGCTTCCCACCAACTCATCCAACCTCAGCATGAGTCAGTGATCAGAAACTTTGCTCCAGCGGAATTCCTGACAGGATTGCTGCAGAAAGCTGCTGTTCCTCCATGCTTTGTGCTCACTGATAAAGAAAGTTTGGCTCTGCATCCTGATCTGCATCCTCCCCTCTTTATCCTCGCAGAGCTCTGCCTTCAGCACCTGAGCAGGAGCCAGCCCCTAACCCAGGCTGTTGACAAGTGCCACCCTCGGCACTCAGCAGGTCCTGGGGCAGTGCAGGTGTCAGGCACGGAGCCCCAGCTCCCCCTGCCCAAGGAGAGGCTGTGCCTGTCCCCGGCGTGCAGCCTGACCCCTCCTGCTGTGCTGCCTGGGGACCACTCCTGGCCCTGGCCCTGGGCACAGGACGAGCTCCTCGGACACTGCCCTGTCCTGGTGGCACATCCTGATCCCTGGATGAGCTGTGAAATTCTGTGTGCGAATTCTGTAATGGATAATTACAGGCGACGCAGATGGCGGCGCCCGCGATGCTCCCCGTAAGTCACAGCACGGAACAGAGAATGAAGTGATAGTTTGAGGTGGTGGCACATGTAGCTTCAGGTGTTTGTTTAATATTCAGCGTTCATGCTTGGTGAGAGCTGGGATGTGCTTTCAAATGTTACTCCATGGCTGTGCATCACTGCACATTTTTTTCTTGTTTTTCCTTTTCAGGGGCCTGACAGATGGTGATGTTTAGATTAAAAGTAATTTCTTTATTAAGCCAACACCCGTGTTGTCAGTGATTTTTAACAGGAGCTTCATTTGTTGAAACAAGGCTGTTGTGCAGCTCAAGTGTCTGAAAAGGATGTAGGGCTTTAGACAGAGAAATTCAGTGTCTGAAGAGCAAGTGGTGATAGTCACACCCTGGGGCTGGCAGATCCAGCTTCTGTGTCTTTGGTATTGTGAGTAAGACCTCAAGGGCACCGTGAAGCCTTTCTGTCCAAAGTGCTCTGGTTTTTGCATTCCTTAATTGAGGAAAAAGATCTGGAAATTGGCAATGGGAATTCTGGACAGAGTAAAAATAGGCTGTTTTTCTTATACAGTTTCCCAGCCAGGTGTTCCATGGTATAGCCCATGGGTATATTTTATGGGATAGGTGTTAGAGGCAGCTGTGCAAGGAGGAAGGGCCAGACCACTCAAGTGTCCAACTTCCATCCAAGAGCTGGGCCAGCTGCTGACTTGTGGGCTCCCGAGGAGGGACTTGAGCTCAAATCACATCCCTCAGCAAACAGGCGCTCCTGCTGGGGTGTGGTGGGCAGGAGGTGGAAAATCCAGACAGGAAGGGAGGTTTGCTGTGGGTCACAGTGCAGTCCAAAGCCTGTGGAATAAATGCCAGCCTGGATGGAGCTGTGGACATGGTCCTGTGGGTCACCTCTGCCACTGGTTGGTTCCCTGCATTCCCATGTTCATATCTGATAGTTCTTAGGTCGTTCCTGGAGGAAATAAAAATTCCCTTCAGGTCCTCTCCCCTGTAGGCAGTGATCAGTGTGGTCCCCTGTCACAGGCAGTGTCCTGCCGTAGCCTGGTCTGGTGGCACAGGCTGTGGCTCTGGGCTGCCTTTGGGATTCTGTACCAGGGAGATGGGTACTGGGAGGCTCTCCAGACCATTTGTGACATCTGACCCATTTTATGGCCTGAAAACATGGTATCTAGTTAGTTAGCTTGAAGTTTTCCACTTGGTGCTGTGCTGTAACATGGTCGTCTTGGGAATAAAAATGTCAGTCAAAGAAAACCAAATTTTAATTCTGCCATTGAAAGCCATATTTTTTTTTCTTCTAAGTTCCTATGGGAAGGTGGATAAACCTTCAAAAAATGAAAATGCACTCTCACTAAAATTATTCCGCTTTTGGGGTCACGTTTTAATCAAAACCATACCTGCCTTCAGGAAAAAAAAAAGAAGTAAAACTGATTGAATTTAATAACTAAAGGAACATAAACTGTCTGCTTTGAAATGTATAATCTCACATGACATTTATTTCATAATGTGATCAAATCATATATGTTGTTATGGGGACAGTCTTTATTAAAAATGCCATTTATTTTAACAAGTGCAATAAAAAGAAACCCATATTTTTTATTGTGGTAGAGGAAAAAATTGCTATTAGTCTGCTTTCAGCTAAATGAAAACATCTTTCAAGATTTGTTCAAAAATATTTAAATAAAGTGCTGTGGAATTTATTCATTTGCTGCCTTCCAGCATGAATTAAATTATCTTAAATACAATAAATGATATAGAAGAATTTGTTTTGGTTAGGGATATCCTTTGCTGATGAAGAATAAGATCATTTAAACATAACATTTTAATATAGGTCTGTAATTATGTCATTGAAAGCCCAGTTTGATCTTAGTGAAGCACAGAGTGAGCTCTGCAGCTGCAGCCAGAGCTTCCGAAAGGCATCAGCGAGGAGCTGCCAGGACATGTCCTGTTGCCCTGACTTGCAGTGTTCAGTGTTTTCTTGTTAGACTTTCTCTCTCATGGCCATGACTTGTTTTCTCTCTATTATCTATGTTTTCCTAAATTGTATCTGTGTTTACAAATTCCGGTATACCGGATGGAGAAATATGATTGACAAATACTTTGACCAAGTGGATTATAAGAGGTGGTGATTTCTACCTCCAATCCACAGTGATGTGTGAAAACATATAAAATAAAGTCGGAGGGCTCTGCCCTCTCTCTTCCTGCTCTCTCTCCTGCTGCGTCTGTGTGTGTGTTCTTGTGTGGCTCTCCTTCAGGCCCTCGGCCTGGCAGGCCTGCCTGGAGAGTACCATAATGTCCCCTTTAAAAAGGAGTGGCTGGGACACCACAGAGCACATCTGGTTCCAGTGAGGTGGAATTCACGCCCTGACCACAGGCAGGGAGTCAGGGCAGGGATGGATTCCCAACCCCACGAGATGGTGGTGGGGAGGAGGAGGAGGAGGAACTCTGTTCTTCACAGGAGTTCATGGAGCAGGTGCCTGTTGTGCAGAGACAGCCAGGTGTGTCCAGAGCTTGGGGAGGCTGCTTTGCTTGTGCTTCCCTCCACACTTCTCTGGAGCAGAGCGTTTCCAGTTGTGCAGAGACAGCCAGATGTGCCCAAACTGTGGGGATGCTGCTGTGCTTGTGCTTCCCTCCCTGGAGCAGAACGTTCCCAGTTGTGCAGAGACAGCCAGATGTGCCCAAACTGTGGGGATGCTGCTGTGCTTGTGCTTCCCTCCCTGGAGCAGAGCGTTTCCACCACGGCTCCAGCCTGGGGGGTCTGTGCCATGGGCTCCCTGCAGTCTGAATCCCCTCGTTTCCCAGCCCCGTGGTCCAAATCCCACATCACAGTGCCTGGAACAGCCGACCTGGAAGGTGAGGAAGGATGGGACCTGGTTAGCCCTCGGCTGGGAGAGCCCCTGGAGTCCTGGGACTGGGATGCCTCCCCCTTGTCCTACCCAGCTGGCAGCCCTGGGTCTCTGCCCTACAGCCTGGCTCTTCTCCCCTCCTACCCCAGCCTGAGTAACATCAGAACCACGGGAAATGTAAATATTGCTTCATTACAGCTGTTGGTTTTGCAGATAAAAGTTAGGTGAAGATATACTTCTATTAATTAAAATTCCAGAAGTCAGACTAAAAGATAATACATGTAACTTGGTTCACTTTGGGAACAATACTCATCTGAAAACATTGAAGATGCTCCTGTTCCCAACCTTGCTGGACTTTATTAGGAGGTAGGGCAGCACCATCATGGAATTAGACTTCATTCTCCACCTCTCAAGTAAGACTTGGGGCCCTAATGAGTCGATAATTAGCCTAATGACATGAGAAGCACTGAGAAGCTAAAATGTGTGTAGCAACTTAATGGGAGGAAGGGCCTTTGTTACAAGCTGGACAATGCAGTCTAATGGTTCCGTCTGCTTTTTAAATTCTGTGGGATAAAAAAGTGCACCTCTATTAGTCATTATTTCTGCAGCTTTTTGGTGCTCTTTCCTCAAGAAGCAAGACCTGGAAAAAGACAGTCAGTTTAGTTTCAAACAAAATTCCATTTATGGTATATGGAAAGTGGAAGACAATCTGTGGATGTGGTTTATCTGTGATGTTTTCTTGCAGAAGTGTTTGAAGTTTCTAGCCATGTAACTTGTAGCTATCCAGCTCGTAGCCATATAGCTGTTAAAGAAAGGAACTCTCTACCCTTCCTGCTGATCCCTTCTAGGTTACATTATTTGGCCATTATTAACCTAAAGCATCCACAGACAGAAAGCTGTTTCCCCCACCAAGGCTTCCCTGGAACTATATGCTCATGTTCTGTTTGCTTCTGTGGTTTTTTGCTTGTTTGGGTTTTTTTTTTTTTTTTTTGGTTTTTTTTTAGTTGCTTTGTGGCTGCTTTATCCTCTGTGGTGTTTATGCTGTCCCAAAAGCAATAGAGTTCAGCTTGGCTTTCCACTGACTTCCTGGGACTTCTCTTGCAGCGTCCTGTGAGGTTTGCTCTGACAGTCCCTGAGGTCTCCTGGAGCACAGAGGGACATGGACTGGCTTGATTCTTGGCAAAGAAATTAACTGTGGGTGGCATTAGAGACTCCAGGATGAAATGCTACAACCAAGCTTCCTTCTGCAGTTCCTAAGAAAATGCTGAACTGTAGTTTGGGTCTGGAAGTCAATGAATAGTTAATGCAGTTCCATAGCAGCAATGATGTTTAGGTCAACAGTGTTCAACCAAATAAAAATGTGACTCTCTCTTCTGAAAATCCCGAGGTTTAAGGATCAGTCTTAGCTAAGTACAGCGCCAGTGATGTTTACTCCACACCCAACTAGCACAGATCTGTTATAGGTGGGGAACTAGGTCTAGGTATGGTAAACATATTGGTGGTTACATGCATACCTAGAGCTTATCCTGTTTCTCATAAGGAAATAAGATTATTGGTCATCAAAGGGGCTGTATTTGCCATATTTTATCTATTTACGTCTGTTTCAAGAAATAAAAAACATGGTGGAAATACTCTTTGGAAGTGTAAAAGTACCAGCGATGCAGAGTGATGCCCTGGAGTGGAAGTGTTTTAAAGTGAATCATGGCTGTGGAACTGGTTTACCTAAACTCATCTGAAATCAGCAGAGTGACAGGCCGAGCACATTAAGTGATGAAGGATTGCTCCGTGACGCCGGCCGAGGCACCGGGTTGGACTCTGTGCAATCATTTCCTTCTAAATTGGTTGTAGTCCCCTTTCAAATTGTCAGAGTAGTTTTCTTCTGCTTCGTTGCACTTGAGAAGCAGGTGGACAGCAAGCTGCTCGGGCTCGTTTGATCCACACGCTGCTGTTCAATGGGGAGAGCAAATCAAACTGGAAGGGATTTCTGGTGCGGCTGTTCCGTGGCTGGATTAACAATGGGAAGCTGCTGCAACCTGGGCAGGAGGACATCTCTAATTCTGTCTTTCCTAGGGCATATTAAAGGAGACAGTGATAAATTTAGCTCCTCAGTGCCAAGAATGGCAAGTGTCAGTGTGACACTTGAATGCAAAATGGATAAAGTCAGCCATCACTGCCTGAGACATCAGTTTATTGGTTTTGGAGCACGGAGTGGTCTAGTTCTTGAAGACAGGAGATTCCATTTGATCGAGTTCCCAGATCACTTCAGGAGTTTCCACAGGCCTGCTTTCCCATCAGCCATGCCTCAGGTTCCCCCATCTGAGAAAGGGGGGAAAAGAACAACTTGGCAAGGCTGTGGGGCTCAATTCACAGAAATCTGCAAAATTTTTTTGGTTTCTTGCATGCAGAATGAGGGGCACACGTCACTTTTGTCAAGGTGTCCCAATGCTCTCTTTCTGCATGGGGCAATAACACAAAAGATGCCAACGTGCTGCCCGTGTTTGTTTCCTACAGAGGTTCCTTTGCAAGGACGAGCGCTGGTTTATTTGAAAATGCACCTGAGGTTTAGGCCACAGGTTGTGAAACAAAATGAGAATGGAAAGAGAACATTTCTTGTCAAATGGATTTGTGTTCTCTCATAATGAGAAATCAGCATCCTGCAAAATGAATTTGCAGAGAAATTCCTTGGAGCTGTTCCCTACCTTGATCCTAGAGAAGGCTTAGCCTGATTTAAGGAAAGGGCACCCAGGCAGTAATTTCAATAGCACCTCTGCAAAGTTTCTTTCATCACTGAGTCTTGTGGGGCGCCTCAAAGTTATGACACGAGCTGTACAAAGCATCCAGGCGCATCAAGTGTGGTCATGCAGAGTCAGTGGTGATGTCTTTGAGGCTTCTCTCTTGTCACTCGTCTCAGTGACAGCCTCAGTGGAGAGTAAAGTCTCCCTGTCTTTGAAGGAACCTTGCAGAAGCCCTGGCTCCTGATGCAGGCAGATGCTGGAAAAGTTGTGCACATCAGTGATGGTCCTGTTTATCTCTTTCTCTGTAACACTTGGCACAAAACGTTTCTTGCTTATCTGTCCTTCATGAAACCAACAGACTGGGTTAACGTTAGCGCATATACATCATATTTGGATTTTTTTTCACACTGTGGTATTTGTGCTGTTTTTTCTTCCCACCCATGGTTTGCCTGAGCAAGGCACGCTCAGTTAAGGAAAGCCCAGACACTGCAAGGAACCCACTGGGTTTCTGTACTCCCCAGCTCCAGTGCGAACTGTGCCATCATCTAATTCTGAATGTGCTTTCCTTAGCAATGTGCTGGAGATGGATGGGTGTGCTGGAGGGCTGGGATGCAGTGGCTGGAGGAGCAGGGAGGGCAGCTCCATCAGCAGGAGATGATGCAATGACAGAGGAGGAAGAAGTGACATCGCAGTGTGGGGACAGGAAGCGGGGCCAGGAGACTGCACAGCCCCTGCTCTCCTGCCTGATGCTGCTGGGAAGAACTGGGTGTTTGGAGATGGGAGGAAGCATTTGTGTGTGTCAGGGGAGATCCTGCGCTGTCAGAGCAGGCTGGGAATTGCTCCTTGCTGGCTGTCTCACTGGCCAGCACGGGTGGCTCAGAGGCTGCCCTGGAACTGGAGAAAGGAAAGAGCAGTGAAGGAGGGTGGGGAGGACACAACAGGGAGGGAGGCTCCCAGCTCTTCTACCACCTTTTCTCCCATGAGCCACCTGCTGGGGATGCAGCTCTGGAGGGGAACCAGCAGCAGATCCACCCCTGGGCAAAGAGGCAACTGCAGGGAGCACATTCCAGGCAAAGGAAAGGAGTGTGGTGAAAGGAGGAGGAGGAGGAGTGTCCCTGCAGAGTGGGCTTGATGTTGAGCCTTACTGACCTGGATTTGGAGAGTGTCCTGAGGATGTGGGCTCAGCCCTGCCATACTGCTGCTGCTTGACTCTGGTCTCTGTAAATTCCCCTTCCAGCAACTGCATGTGGACATCCTGCTACTGATGTGAGACCTCCAAACCCCAAGCCCAGAAGAGGCAGAGCTGGGCTGAGCCACAGCCTCAGGGCACATCCTTTGCTCCTGTGCCCACAGCCCCAGGTGCCACTGGACACCATCACCACTTCCCCAGCTGCAGCAGGGTGGGCAGGTCCCGCTGGGAACAGGCACAGGAGCTTGGGGCTTGGAAAAGGGTGCTGCAAATCCAGTTAAACTGGGTCATGGCAGTGCCAGGTTAGGAAGCCTTCCACTGCTCTGCAGCACTGGGATTTTCTTATGCTGTTTCCTGCTGGTGGCCTTCCCCGATGAGGCTTCCTTTCTCTCACGCTTTATACAAATATAAAATGTGGGAAAGAAACAAAATGACACATAATTCTTGACACAGAGTAGAATAGGGCTGGTTTTTCCTTTAAAATCCCTCTACCCACAGATCCTGTGAATTGCAATGGCACAAAATTGTTAAATTGCTTTACATTTGGGAAAACTCAGTTCATAAAAAATTGCTAACAATTTATTTTTGTACTACATGGTTGACATCCTTCTCTCTCTCTCTCTCTCTCTCTCTCTTTTTCTCTTCTCCTCTCACTCTCTCTGCTGGTTATATGCTGGTTTTTTTCTCTGCATGTCTGCTGAGATTCCAAGAAAAACCCAAGTGTGTCATACAACATTGCTTTCTGATTTGCAAGTTAAATAGTTTACATAGGCAAAAATGTGGAGCAATTGGAATATTCCCTACCCAAACACTTAGGGACTCAAACTGCACATTTTAGCCTGGCAGGCCTCCACTGATATTTTTAGCTAGAAAAAACCCATTCTGAAGTAACAAGGAAAGGCAGATCAGATCTAGGAAAAAAAAAAAAAGTTGAAGCACTATTGGACATGTTTTGTGAATGTTGCAGTTTTGGTGTTAGTTTACACCTTGCCCTGTGTGTTCAGGAGTGCAGCACACGTAGACTCTGAAAGTTGAGGCCCTTCTGAAATGCCTGTTCCCAAGATGGGGTTAGCCTTCTTGCTGATTGATTTAGTCTTTTGGAAACAGGCAAACCATCAGGAGCTTTCTGCTCAGAGAGATTAGCATTCATAGCCTGCTGTTTTTTAATTAAAAAAGCCATTTAAATACAAGGGTTGGGGTTTCTGCCAGCAACCATTAAAAATACTTGTTTTGTAATTATCCCCCAACCCCTTTTTCTATTTAATTCTTTTTTTCTTTCTTTCTTTTTGTTTCTCTGAAGTCCTTGACAGATTCTCCCTGTTCCATCTACCTGCTCTTGTGGCACTGTACCTCCCACCAAGGTTAACAGCTGGCTGCAAATCCCATGCCAGCTCTGCAGCAAGCAGCTGGCAGGAGGTGTGGGAAGGATGTGTTCAGCATCCATTTTCCAGTGGCTGAGCTGATCCCCTGCCTCCTGCTTGGAGGATTAGGGGCACAAGCCCAGTTTTGTCACTACTGCAGGGGCTCCGGGGCACGGTCCCGCCGGGGATTCCCCAGTGTGAACATGGCACTGTCTGCACACACAGGAAAGGGATGGGACAGACCCTGGGTGGGAACTTAAACAGCTCTTAGCTTGTCTGCCAGGCAGCAGACACGGTTCAGCTGTGCTGTGGGTACCTCTGCTTGTCTCTCACGTGGAGATTGGCGCTGTGTGAGTTGTCCAGACAGCCCTGCTGAGGCTGGGCCTCTGCTCACCGTGGTTTTCAGTTGGTGATCTCGGAGGTCTTTTCCAAACTCAATGATTCTGTGTAGGGCTTGGCTGAATGTTCTCTGTCACCGGGTTCTACAACCACCCTGGGTGCCTCCAGGTGTTATACCTGTGGAAGATTGGTAGCTGTAGATATATATATATTTACATATATATATATTCAGGCACATGTATGCTCACTAAAAATGTGGTGACCAACCTGAGTTATGGCTGCCTTTTGATTGCTTCTGATGAGTTCACCTCTAATGATTTTTGTCTTCTTAAGTCTTGTTGGCCTATGGCCTTGGGCTAGTGCAGAAACCTTGACCCACAATATGAGCATCATCGTTCAGCAGCCTTGTTTGCACAGAACCTCTAATATTTTTATTGCACAGAACCTCTAATGTTTTTACTGCTCTGGAGCAGTGCGTGGGGCCATTTAAGCTGGCGGGGGGAAGAGACAACAGGTGGCTGTCAAGTTCTCAGTTCATTTTCATTTACATTGAAACTCTCACTTGTTTCAGCCTGTCCTGATCCTGTTTTGCCCCTTCTGCCCCCTCAGCCCACTGCCATCTTCAGCTCCATCGCCTCCCCCTGTCTCTGCAACCTCCTTGGAGGTTGTTTCATTACTGGCACCCCCGTGCATGTGATTCAAACTGCTCAAACCATGGAGGCAAGACTGTGTGTGGCTGGCTTGTCTTGGTGCTGCAAAATGGGGAGGGAAAGTTCAGGTTTTGTCCCCACTGATATAAACAAAAGGTGCCCCTCTCGGCTGCTGCCTTGCTCTCCTGGCTGCTGCAAGCTCCCCTTTTCTTCTTTTGTTTGCTGCCTTTTTGCTGTCTTTTCCTGCTCCCCAGCTGCAGTCCTCTGGTTTAGTGTTACTGGTTTGAAAATTGTGTGTGAGGATAGTGCTTTTGACAAAATATTCTGCTGTTAGGAACAATTCCTTAGGGCAGCCTGCTGGTATTAGGTTGAAGGCCTAACCTCCTCCAGCAAATATTTAACACCAGAATGATCTCGATTTCATCTGGCTGGAAACATCCCACTGTGGTCCTCAAATCACAAGAAATTTTTCCCTCAATACATTCAGACAGTTGTATTCTCCACAAATTGATAGCCAAATAAAGGACAAGCCCCTCCTGCTTTTAAATGCTTACATCTTCTAGATTTCCCTTTAATTTTCTGGCGGGTTTTCAGTTGTATTCTCCAGATAAAGACGATCCACGTGCTATTTTACAAATACGCAAATACCACTCTCATCTGACTTACAGACTGCACAAAAGCTTAGTAAAAAGTGTTGGAGAAATATTAAGGGTCGTAAATGTCTCTATTCAAATCAGTGCTTAAAATTATCTCAAGTTTGTGGTGGAAATGCAATAAGGCTAGAGCAGAATACTTTTGAAATCCCACTTGGGGTGATTATGTTAAGTTTTGAGATACCCACTATCCAGTGCAAAGCCCACGGAGATGTTTTCATCCCAGGGCTGGTGTTTTTGAACCAGTATTTCCCCTGCCCTGGTAGGCCAGTGGTGTTAAACACCACCTTGCACTTGCAGCATAAATGCCAGCAAAATAGCTTGTTAAAAAGCCACCAAACATTGATTTTCTTGTTTGCATTTTCATTTTCTTTGACAGACACAAAGTGAACGAGTGCAAATGCTTAGCATTAGAACAATGGCAGGGAGGACCAGGCAAGGCAGGTGGCATTTGCTTGGTCCCTGTGTGGTGCCAGGGAGCACTTGAGGTGAGCAGTGTGAGCAGCCAGCTCTGCCTCCAGTGACTCTCACAGCGGCCACAGGAGAAGCTGCAGAGCAGGGACAGGGACTCACCTCAGTCCCAGACCAAAAATGTTCACAGAGAGGCCTCCTTCTTACTGACCATGGCTGGGAGTGCATCACCTAAAGCCAGCAAAGCTGCTGGTCCTCTTGGTAATTCGGGACTCTCTAGGATGGGAAGGTGTCTTCCCACAGTGCTCTGCAGCTCTCTCTGCAAAGCTAAGGATACCAGCAAGCTCCCTGCTCCCTCAATTTCCTTCTGCCTCCACGCAGACCCCTCTGAGAGAGCAGCTGGCTCATGCAGGTCACCCCACTGCCCTGTGCCTGCCCACCCAGCCGGAAGTGACAGCCTGGGCTTGGCTGGTGGCATCCAAACCACCAAAGTGTGACACACGGGGGCTCCAGCAGTGTCCTGGGTTCTGCTCCCATCTACAGAGAGTGGCTATTCCCACATCAATCCAAAAGGCCATGTGCTGGTCGTTTATATTGCAAAA
Source organism: Pomatostomus ruficeps (assembly GCA_013400735.1). Classification (NCBI taxonomy): domain Eukaryota; kingdom Metazoa; phylum Chordata; class Aves; order Passeriformes; family Timaliidae; genus Pomatostomus; species Pomatostomus ruficeps. The sequence goes on from VYZT01039692.1 coordinate 200,225, forward strand.
TGCAATAGAAACATGTCCAACACTTCAGTACCCAGCGAGCAGATTTTCTAAGGGACCCATTCCCTGTGCCAGGCCAAGCTTCCTTGTGCCAAAGAGACACAGAGCAAAAGTTTGCTCCTGTCCTAGCAGAGGTTGGTCCTGCTCTTGGTGGTTTTGCACCAAGGAATAGGATCTTTCTGACAACACAGGCCAGAAGTAACCAGACCATGGAGTGGGGGTTTGACTCACGATTCAGAGTTTACAGAAGTAGCTGTGCCAGCCAGATCATACCTGTTTAAAGCCGCTGGAATGGGTCTTAAGGTTCTTTATTCTTAGTACTATTTTGCTGTCAGGAAACAGCTATGAAAGCCAATAGCAAAGCACATGTCTGATCTCATCTCCTTTCAGAGCTGATTCTCAGATAGGATGAAGGCTTTTTGCTGCTTTTGGTTACTAGATAAGCTCACATGCTGAGAGCTCTAGGTGGATCTGAAGGATCAAACCCTGTTTATAATTCATCTGTGCTCAAGGTGAGGCTATGTGATAGAATTTCCATTTTTATAAGTTTGCTTTTTTTTTGAAAAAAAAAAAGAAAGAAAAGAAGAAATGGAAATACACCAAAGAGCTTTGTTCAAAGAGCCCCACCTTAGGAAATGGCAGAATGAAGTTGGTTTTGGTCTCTTTTCTGAACTCTTGCAGGATGGTGTTAATAACCTTCTTTTAATGTAGATTTTGAGTGTGCAATACGTGCAGAGAGGGGAGTGTGCTGTGTTTAACATGTCTGCAAATGCCACATCTTACAAAGTGCAAAAGTCAGACCTATGGGGGCTGACCATGGCTAAATCCTCTTCTTTCTTTGTCTCGTTTGTGTTTTTTTCAGGGGGCTTGTATAGAATTTCAGACATTGGTTGAAGATGTTCCTGCTCATTGCAGGGCATTGGACCAGATGACCTTTACAGGTCCCTTCCAACCCAAACTAGTCTGTGATTCTGTGATGCCATGTTTACAGAAGTGCTTTATTAATTCTGTCATGCACAATGCAAAGGTGATCATTATATGAAAAGTGCCATTTGAAGGGATCCTCTGTTTGCACCAAGAAGAAGCAGCAGCTTGTGAAGTGTTGCCAATATTTCTTCTCTTACTCTGGGGTACCCCAGACCCAAAAACATTGTGGGATTCCCATTTAGGCCTGGAGAAATCCCCCTTGGCCTACAAGGAGTGAGAGGTGGTGCAGCTTTGTGTTTTACTATGCAGAACAGAAGATGCTCATGAAAAATAATGCACTGGTGGCAGATCTTAGCACCTTGTGGGGATCCTGTCACCACCCAAGTGATTTTCCTGTAAAACAAAAGTCTGGGGAAGGTTGCCAACGCCTGTTACATTGAACAATGTAATATATGCACTTTTTTTTCTCACTGCAAACATTTTTGTGTGATGCGAGATGCCGATCTGTCTGAAAGCTATTGATGGGTTCTGTGCTGCCTCATGGGAGCCCAGGGCGAAGAGAGAAGCAGTGTTTTAAGTGATATAGTCATATAATATCTTTGTTTAAAAACATAAAAACCTAACTGCCTTAACACTCCACCACATAATTCCGCAGGACATGTGAAACACGGCGCGCTGCAGCACTTAGTCTGTGAAGGATTCCCTTGTCACTGTCAAAATTGTTTTAGAAGTCTAAATTAATGCATAGCACTGCATTTATTAAAATGTGAAATAATCATAAATTTTTCATTCTTTGTACACTTAAGCTAATTTTCACATAAATGAAGCACTTGGCAGTTGAAATTCCACATATGGTTGACAGTGATGTTTGATGTCAGAACAATGCCCTGAGCTCCATGCAAATTAAACATATTTTAATTATTCGGGATACCCATTCTTCTTTTAGAGTGTTTCTAAGCAGAATATTAAAAGGAATTTTAAGTGTAATGTATTGTCAGCAGCTGACTCCATCAGCCAGGGTGAATCCTCTTGCCTCTTCTGCTGCTGAAAGGGAAGTGACCCAAAGTGAAAATTAGAAAAAGTACAACAGAAAGTAAAACTTTTCTTGAGTTTCAGACACTGTCTGGGTTATGAGGAACAGGCTGAGCCTCCCCCTCCAGCAGTGACCTTTGTGGCCACAGGACAGGGCAGGGGAGGCTCTCCAGGGCAGGGCGCCCAGCCAGAGGCACATGTTGCATTTGGAATGGGAACTCTGGAATGGGAGCTCTGGAATGGGAGCTCTGGAATGGGAGCTCTGGAATGGGAACTCGAGCTCTCACTGTTGCTTCCCAGGCACCAGGTTTCAGTTCCCTGGGACAAAACCACCGGGTTTCCATGCCAGTGATGACGTCATTGCTTGGGCAATGCCATGGTTGGCAGTAATTGCAATTCCAACCACGCTCCTGGCACGCTGGGCAAGGGGCTGGGATGATCTGGGGCTCTGCATTTTTCTCACTGTTTGACAGAGATGTTTAAGGGATAAGGACCTGGCCATCCCCGAGTTTCAGTTTCTCCTTTGGCACTGTTTTATGTGATCAGTGTCTTTATGCCAAATGTTTTTACAGCTGACTAAAGGCAGATAACTGGACCCCAAACTTCATGGCTGTGCTTAGGTGTCTTTAGTTCCCCTCAAGAAAAGGAAAGGAATTCAAGCATCTTAAAAACGCCTCTTTCCATGTCAGTTTAAAAATGTTTAAACATTAACTGAAAAAAAAATTAAAATTGAAATCCAGCCTGGTATCTCTAGAGCATGCTTTGAAGGGTACCCCAGCCCTTCTCTCCCCTTGAAACTGAGGGGTGTTGGCCTGAGCTCCAAGTTAAAGATCAGATTTCTAAGTAACAGAGGCACTTTTAGCAGACAAGAATAAACAAACCCTTCCAGGCTCCAGTTTAGATAAATTAAAAGTTTTTCTCAACTTTGGCTAAGTGCTACCACACAGCCTGGAGTGGAGAGACTTCCTGAAAAGTGGGATCATGCATATCCCAGGGTCTTGTGCAGATGGTTTGGGTCAGCTCTGTGTAGGGATCAGAAGTCCTGAGACAGTATAAGCAATAGTTAATTCTTTATCACATCTGTTGTCATAGGCTTGCTTATGAGCATTGACTATTGTTTAGGAGCATTGCTTTGCTAGGCTGCTTAGAATTTATTTGCAATTTTAGTAGCACTTATGATCATTTTTAGACATAAGTACATTGATCTTAAGAAGCTGGAAGCAAATAAACGTAGCAAGTGAGGAATTATGGTCTTTGATTATCAATTCTTCAAAAAAAGAAAAATTTTAGTTTGAAAGAGAAAAAAATCACCCCCAGTAGAAACTGAAAGGGATGTTGCAAAATGCCAAGGAAGTTTTGCTGAATTTCAGTGGAAGCCATTGATTCTGCCCGTATTTGTTTAATATTGGATGACTTGAAAAATTAATCAGGCTTCTGCTTTCCTTAGGATTACTTTTCCTTTTGTGTAAAAGCAAGACCCTTTTGCTCACTATAACCTGTGTAAAACTCTGCCATCGTGTTCAGGTGCTTTGTTTTTCTGAAGGTGGAAGGATCCTGTGGTCGCAATCACTGGCATTTGACTTACTTCTTGTTCTTGAAACAAAGACAAACCCTTGAATCTCACTTGTTGCTTCTGGGTAGTTGGTTGTTTGTTTTTTTTTTGGGTATCATCTGTCCTCTGGGTAAATTTAAATCTCTGACCCCCTCTAGCTGCTGTACAAAAGAGCTCCTTGACTCCTTGCCTTCCTCCCCTCACTGCAGAGATGAAGGGTGAAGTTCTGAGGAGGCTGGGGAGGAAAACAAAGGAAGATTTTTGGCCCAGAGCAAGAGGAGATGAGGTTGAAGGCATGGAGCCAATAAACCTTAATGGCTCAAGAGTCAAACAGTAGCTAATAAGCTTCTAGATTATATGGGGGAGAGACTCCAAGCAGTTTTTCAATCATCTTATTTTCTGTGGAAGGGCTTTGGGTTTTGAAGTGTGGATGTGAGCACTCCAGTAAGTTCTGGCTCCCTAAACCTTGCTCCCGAGGGTTTCATGTGCAGGATCAGCTATTAAAAATGTACGGAGGCACTGTCAAAGATGAGAAGTAAAAAATTCTGACACTTTAAAAGTATTTTTTTCTCCTCTTAACTTTTCCTGTTTCAGCTTGAGGAATGAAAGCTTCAGTGCACTTATTAGCTTCCCAGTTAATGAGATCTTGAAACAGGGGTGTTTTGCTTTGCTTTCCCCTGGCTCATCACACCGCCTTCTCTTTGGAGAGTGGCCACAGAGTGAAGATGAGGGAAGAAGAGTGCAAGACTCATTTGTGTGCTTGTTGGTTGTTGTGAGCAGATAGATACTGAATTGGCTTTTTTTCAACTCAGTTCTTCCCCTCTGTGTTCCCAGCTTGCTTTTCTGGCACCTTCAGACATGGTGGGTAGTGTGCTGTTCACAGGCAAAATCTGCTTGCAGGCTTTTGTCAGGCACCTCAAAATGCAGAGATAAAACCCTTGCAGATTGTTCCCTTTCTCATTTTAAGAACCTCTGCCACCTTCTCTATTCATGTTCCTTCAACAGGGCAGAGCTAAGAAATAATGTGGACCATTGGATCAGGTTGCAGCAAGAAGTTTGCAGTTAAATAATATTGACAAGTACCACATACAGGACACGACATGGCTGAAGGAGAATACTTATTTCTTGTTTCTCCCTGTGTGATTTCCAATAGGTGATGAGACTGTCCTAGAAGACATGAGAAGAATAGGGAGGAAGGGGAGAATTAAAGGCATTCAGGCAGAGAAACTGATCTCCCTTAAACTGTCAGAAGATGGAAATAATTCAGAATACCTGAGCATTGGACAAAGCTGCAGAAATCCTGAGTAGCCCTCTCTTGTCAGTAGGGTATTTCATATATTCTCATTTCTAAAGTGAACTGTTCCTCAAGTAGCCATGAGCTCCTTAGAATTAGATGTGGATTAGGTTGGTTTGTGTGTGTGTGCATGTGTATTCTTCTTTTTCGAACTGCTGAGTGTGAATCCAGTTTCAGAGACAAGTGGATCCAAGGTAATGAGGGAACAACAGGGACAGCATCATAAAAGAGGTGGCAGAAAGACAATCAAAGAATTGGGAGTTTGTCTAAGTTTTAGGAGAAACTAAAGACATGGGCTGAGTTTGGCTACTGTGTTAACCTTGTAAATGCAGAACTCTGAAGGAGAAGGAAGTGCTTGCTGAGGTGGTTTATTTGTAGATAAAAGAGCAAAGTGAAGGCAAACAGAACATCTGCACAGAGCAGCAGGACCTGTGGAAGTAGAAACTTCTCCATCGACCTCCTCCATCGACCTTCTCTGAAAAAGCCCAGCTAAAGCTGGCACTGGCTCAGGCCACCAGAGCCCCCTTGGGCTGGTCTCACAGGGCTGCTGGACCTGTGCCCTGTCAGCAGCCTGGGACGGGCCAGGCCAGCACTGCTGAGGGATGTCCCTCCCTTTTCCACACGCTCCTACCACACTTCTTATCACTTCCATCCAAAGCAGATGTTTCAGCAAATGAACAACCTTTTTGCTGTGCCTAAAGGTTAATAAGGTTAGTGCTGGGAAAGAGTGAAGCCTCAGAAAAATGGTTCTGCACTGCCTTGGGAGGGTTTAACGAGCTGCTTTGTGGAGGCAGCAGGGACAGGCCGGGGCTGTTACTGGAGAGATTGCATCAGTCTGATGAATTGGTGCTCACAGCAGATGTGGTTGGGGATGTGGCATGGAAAGATGGATGGGATTACATCTCCAGGCTCTCCTGGCTTCAGCTGTGTTCCTCCTCTTGCTGCTCCTGCTGCACATTACTAATCATTCCATTAAAGTTCAGGAACAGTGTCGTGAAATTAAAGAAAGGCCCATAAATGTGGTAACTCACAGTCTCCCTTAGCTCCTCACTTATGGGAAGAACTACTCAAGTGATTTGGAGAAGGTTGGGGGGGTAGATTTCAAGTGCTGAGGGGGAAATTCCTCTTTTTCTATTGCTTTTTTATGTCTAGGAGGGGTGAGAAGGAATAACAGGGAGGTCAGGATATGTAGGAATAGCAAAGACAAGTTTTCATAGCATATTCTCATCAGCTCATCAGTCCTCCTGTACTGACTGGTTGAAAAGCTACATGAAAAAGAACCTTTAACTGTTCTCTCGTGAACATTTGCACAGGTAGGGAGGGATTTTTTCTTACCTAGGAAAAAAAAAGCAAAAAGAATAGGAAAAAAGGAATGAAGCATCAGGAGCCAATAGACCATTTATCATCTTTAAAATATATTTTCATTTTTACACAAAACTAAGACAAGCCCTTTTGTTGCCTTAATAGGAAAACAAGCAAGGTCCTGGATGTTCCACGCTTGGGAGTAGGCAGTGGCAGCAACAGGGACTGCTGCAGTGACAGTCACTCTTCAAAAACAGGCAAAAGGCATCCTGTCTTTTGGTTTTGTCAAACCCAGCACTGTTTGGCCGTTTTGCTAAAATGAGTGGAATTCCTCCCTTGGTGGGCTTCTGACTGCTGCTCAATAGGATTAAATTAGAACTGGGATTCTTCTAAGAAAAGGCCTGGAATCAATTGCAGTATTGACACTATTCCAGAAAAGAGAGAGCCAGCATGAATTCAATAAGCCTCAAATAATGCCCAGTGCCTTTCACTGCTAAATGGTTTCTGAAAAAAAAGGTTCTTTTCTTGTCTAGGTCTTTAATTAATCTTTCTTCTCGTAGTCTCCTGTCATGTCCAGAACAGTTAAATGGATTGCATGACTGACCCATCCTGTCCTGTGCATGTGGATTAAAAGTTTGGGTTGGCATAAGGAGACAGTGTTTGCAAATATGGGGGCTGGAAAACTGAGCCAGTTAAAATGATTCAACTATCTAAAAATGCTTTGTCAAACTTTCAAAGGCTCTAACATGGCTGAGTTAATTAGTAGGAATTAGATGACTTGAAAAATCTCCCTTGGTCCCTTGTCTGTACCCTTAGGTCTGTGAGAAGCATGAAATGTTTTAAGATCCGGACTAAAAGGTCTGTGGAAGTCTAAGGAAAATACCCATTGACTCCTGTGTCTTGGATCAGCTAACTGGAGGAGGAGGAGCTGCAAGCACATGTGTGTTGGAAAGGATGGGCTCTGTACATCCATCGCCTGGATTAATGAACATTGAACCAGAATGTGGGGCAAAACCAGAACTTGGATCAGAGTATGAATGTGCAAACTCTAACGTTTGGTGTACAAGGTTAGGATGAGTTGGCCGAGGGATTAGATGAGCTGAGAGCATTCCGAGACCTTGTTGTTTCCCCACTGTATTTACACTGAAATTCCTTGCACCACTCTGGTTTTCTTACCATCACTAATGTTGATGTAGGACGATTTACAGTGCCTTTCAGGATGGCAATTAAAGAAACCAACAACCACACAGTCAATTAGTGGGGAAATAACAATCAATATAACATACAATGAGCCCTAACTAGCAGGAAGACAATTAAGACACTGGAGATAAAACAGTGACCAGTGACAAGTGCTAAATCTCTTGCCAGGACTGTAGGTGAGAGGAATAAACATGGTCCCAAGGGACAGCTGGGTTCTTCCCTCAGCCTTGCTACTGACACACCCCATCACTTTGCCATATCTATTAAACCCTAAATTATTTGTGCCATAGTATAAATCTCCTTCAGGAAGTGAAGTAGCAATGGGAATTTGAATCTCCACGTTTCCATGAGCTCCGTTTTAGTGTTGTAGGTGCTGGCTGGTCAGCCATAACCTCCTGGTGGCAGTGGTTGTTCTCACTTGCCCTCAGAGCCATTCAAAACCACAGAGGTGAACTTCCAAAACCATTGAGCTGATTTTTCAGGGTGTGAAGCTTTTTGGACTGTTTGCTTTGGCCCAGTTTATTGGCATCAGTTTACTGTGAGTTGTGTTGTGGCACTTTTGAGGCAGGCCATTGCTCCGAATTCCATTGGGCTGGCAAAGGGCAAGGGGAATGCCTTTGGGCTGGCACTGGGCCTCCACGGCCATGGAGAGAGGTGCTGCCTGTTGAGTCTCACAATGCTCACAAGTGTTTGCTGAAACAGGAATCCTACAGCCAGTTGTGCAAGTATGGCCAAGACAAAAGGATTTAATGTGCTGTGTATCTGCCAAAGGCACCCCAGACCCAGCAGGGGTAGTGATGCTCTGAGGGCCAGACTTTTAACAGCAGTATCCATGTCTGCCTGACTGATCTGCCATGGGCTTGAAGAGCAGGAGATAGGTTTAATGTGCAGCAGCAGCAGCACTGTGTCTGCCTTCTCTTTGGTGCATTAGTAGCGTCATCCGTAAGTGTTCCCGAGTTACCCTCCATACAGCACGAGTGAAAAGTGCAGAAGTTCATGAATAAGTTATAACCTGAACCCTATTAATAGTCCCACTGATGATATGTTATGGCAATCCTCTGGCTTCTCCCCCACCCTCCAGCTTAACTCTTACTCTGCCTGTCAGGAGCTGGGCTGTGAAAAGCCTTCCCAAGGGCGCTGTGAGAGCTGATTGCCCTTCTGTGCATGTTGGTGAGATGCAGACCACACATGTGAGACTGCTACCTTCTCCTTCAAAGGAAGTATCCCTAGGTGTTGTCAGTCAGTGGTTTTCATTCAGAGCCAGTGAAGGTGGGATTTTCCAGGGCAGGACCTCCATGTTTCATTCCTGCTACTGCTGGAAGCCAGCAGGTGCCAGGTTTGCTTCCTCTCAGCCAGGATGGCAGTGGTTGCTAAGGCTAATGTTTAAAGCCATTAGAACAAACGGGAGGTGTCGGGGTGTTGGTGGAGTATGGCTGAGACAACTTCATTCAAGAGACAGGAGAATACGTCACTTCCACAGAACCATTGATCTTCTGTCTTCAAAATGTTTGTTATTAAGAACAAGATAGGTTGGAAAAATGCTACCTGGGCTTATAGAAGTGCTTTCCTTGAGATTATAGGGGGGCTTTCATGCTATGATGCCAAAGTGCCATGTACAAGCCTTTCTTCGCTGCTCACTTGAGCTTCTGAGCTGAGCGAGCCTCTGCCTCTCTCCAGACTTTAACAAACACCTCCCCACTCCTGTTCCAGCAAAATACTCCCTCATTCCCTCTGCATGCATGGGCTTTACTTCATCCCTCTTCCATCTGCACCATTTATTTCCTCCACTCTATCTACAAGAGCAAACTCTTGAGATGGCCAAGAATAAGGCTTTTTAAATGATTGCAAACCCGATCTTCATATTTGCCCATATCAGATTAATTCCATGGAGCTGGGTGTAAATTTGTCAGATTTATCCTTGTCAACCTCAGCCTAAATGCTGGCCAGGCCAGCAGGACTGCGCTTGAGTTGGTCACAGCCATGACACAATTCAGCAAAATAAGCACATATTGGTATTACTGGTTTTGAGCTTTAACAGCTTTGCAAACTTTTAGAGAAAATATTTTTGAATGCCACTCTCAGAGGTGGGGACTGGAGTTTTCCACACACCACATGCACCTGTGCAACCCAGAAATCTCCAGTTCAAAAATGATCCTTAATGCCATTACTGAAGAGAGCATCTGCACTGAGGTGAGCCTGTGCCATGCTGAGAACAATGGATAGATTCACAAATAGGGGACCAATAAACTGATATGTAATAAGAAATTGTTCATGGAAGAGTTTATGAAAGCGTGATGATCCCAAACCCTCTAAAAATCAGGTTAGAATAACTTTCAAAGTACTTTCTATATGTAACCTCAGACTTCCCAACTGTATGTGTTGTGTGAACAAAATTGAACTTTGTTCCTTCCTTATTAACATAAAAAAGGATTAATTCTAATTTTATGGGAGAACAAGAGATTGTTCATTGCTGATAAAGGTTGCATTAAAGCTCTATCTAGACTTACAGAAGGGAAAGTGGGCAATTTATCCAGTATTTTAAAACATATGCCCCACAGATTTTCCAGCACCATGGAGAAAAGCTTTATAAACCAGCTCAGATAGATGGGAGGCTGTGATAGGTCTTCAGCTGAAGGCATTGCTGAGATATTACAGTGATAGTCATGTTAGAAAAGATGATAGATTAGATGCAGCCCCACTGGAGGGGGCATGTGTGCACTGACTGCTGAATGCTTTGCGCACATGGAGACACAGCTCTGGAGCCATCACTTAGCAGCTCTGAAATGTCTGTACAATTTTTTATGCTGTAATTTTGTATTGTTCATAAATATTCATAGCTACTGCTGCTTCTCTTGATCTCATTTTAGTGAAGCAGCACAGTCTGTTGGTTAGGAAAGGAAGCTTGGAGCCAGTTGGAGCTCCAAACTTCTGCCCAAATTCCCTTGGATTCCTGGGTGGCTGTGAACCAGGCACTTAACCTCATCCTGCTCCAGTTTCCCTATCTGTAGATTAGCTATCCCACAAATAAGTGTCTTGCTTGCAGGGGAGTGGGAGGCATTAATTAATGCCCGCAGGATGAACAAACCCCTCCACTAAAGGTGCTCCAGAAGTGCAAGTGGATTATTGTTATGATGATGCTTTTCCACACTGAGCCATATGGAAGTGAAATGCTCTGCTTTTATTACCTGTCCTGGGGCTGGGTCAGCATCAGTGGGGCCTCATCTCTGCACTTGGGAAGCGTTTCTCCCACTCACTGCATTTTGGACAGGTCCCACCTTGTTAAGCCCAGCAAAGGTGGGGATCAGAGCATCAACTGGTTAAAGTGATGGGGGGGAAGGGCAGGAAGAGTGGAAGTCCCGTGCTTTTGAGGAAAATCGGCATTGAAGTCCTGGGGACATTATGTTAATGGCATTACTCAATTTCTGGAAGCAATGCTGATTAAATATTCATTGACTTTGATTATACTGAAATTAGGACTAAAGCGTGAACTCAAATTGAGTGGAATAATGGCAGTGTAAATAATGCATACTTTCTAAATTGAAAACACCAGCTTGTGCTCTGCTCCCCCTCTCCCCGCCCCCTCGGTTTGTCATTGTGCCATTTGTTTAGGAGACGATTATACTGATGTGTGCATATCCAGCTATCATTTTTACCAGCTGGGAAAAAATGTGAAATTAAAGGTTTTCTACATTGTTTGCTTTTCCCTACTCTTGGAAAACAGAAGTAAATACAGTGCAACAAAGACTAGGCTTGTTTCAGGAGAAGGGGTGAGAGGCTGCTGCTCAGCCTTAGTCCTCTGCATCTCTCCTGAAGGATGAGAACTGCTGATGGCAGTTGGGCCCTTGAAAAAAGAGACCAGGAAGGAATCAGTGGGGGAATGCAGGGCACAAGGGGAATCGGGTTGGTCTAGCTGTAAAGGTGACAGAGGGAGACTTGGCTCAGTGCTCTGGTTCCCTGGAGACTCCATGTGTGACCTGGGGGACAACATTGGTCTTGTCCCAGGTGTGTGCTGGAGCCTGAACCATGACCGCCGGTGGAGAGCAGGCTCTGAAGGGACTGTGGGCTGGCACAGACAGGGAGAAGTCTCCTCCCTGCACATGACCCCCAGCTGCAGCCCTTTTCTCCAGCTGAAGCTGGGCCTTGCAGGCCCCCCAGTTCCTGCTGCAGTGTGTGCATTGCACTGAAGAACATTCAGCACTGCCCTGCAAGCAGCTCTGCCACGTCACCCTCAGGTGCTCCTTTCCCTCCTGCCCTCTCTCTGGAGAGGGGTAAAACAAACCCAGGCCTGATTCTCCACTCCCACTGGCCCTGAAGGATCCTTCACTCCTACCCTGAATTCCTCTGGTTTCAGAGGAACCCATCTGACTCGGGGTCTGCAGTGCCCATGTGTGCCCTGTTCCAGACTTTTTTCTCATATTTCTGTTACTAAAAATGCATCCTCTTTAGCTTTTAGCGAGGTGATGTTCCAACGGCATATTTTTAAAAACTCTTTTTAAAATCAGAAGCACATTATTTTTAATACAATACATAATGTAGAAATTGCAGAGAGGCTCTTTTTGGTGGGGTTGCCAATCAGGCGGCTCATGTGCGGGGGGAACAGGGAACTGCGTGGGTTCCATGGGCTCAGAACTACACGCCCTGGAAACCAAACCGGTAGTTTTTCAAAGTTCACATGCTGATTGCAAAGAAAAAGCCCATTAAAGAGCAAATCGTTTAAGGCACAGCCTTCCTTCAAGCCCCAGGGAACTTGCTTTCTGTGACAGCGTGATGGAAGGGTTTCTCAGTCACACTCAGCCTTTCCCTGCGCAGCAGGGCTCGTTGCTACCTGAGATTTACTCTATTGTGAAGTCCTCACCAGAAAACAGCGGGGGCAGGAGCTCTGTCTAGATCTGCCTTTTCTCCGTGCAGGCAGAGAGGTGCTGGCTCCCACCCGTCCTGCGCCAGGAGAGCTCTCTGCGGCCGAGGGAGCGGGGCTGGCTGGCACAGGGAAGGTGCTGCTGCCGTGCCCACGAGGCTGCAGCAGGACTGCAAACGCCAGGGGCACTTGGACCTGTTCAAGAACATTTCTGCTTTCCATCCATGAGTGTTTCTGCCTTCCCTTTGGTGTGTGTCACCTTCCCCAGCACCCAAGGCTGCGAAGGTACGGACACTCACAGATATACAAACCTGCCCCATCCTTGCTCCTTTCCCAGAGTGGCTGATTTCCCTCTAGGTCTTGGAGAAGATGAGGTTCATCCTTGGTCCATGTGTCTGCAGCCTTTGGTTTGGATCAGGGCTCTTTCTGTCCCTGTGGAATAACTCCACAGCTAAGCCATGACCTTTGTGGGCTGTGTGATACATGCACGTTTCTGTTCCCAAATCCCTTCCCCCTCTGGAGCTGTGTTAGTGCAGCCATGGGCCACAACCCCTGTGGTTCCTCTCTGGGAGGAATACATCTGTATTCCACAGCCAGGGATTGGGTGGGGTCTCTTGTGTCTCTCTGTCCTCCAGTCATTGGAGGGTGTCACACAGGGACAGGTGGGGATCCTTCCCTGCACTGCCACTGCATGTCCCATGATCCAGCAGGCTGCTGGGCTGGCTTCGGCTGCCTGGTCCTGCTGGGGAAAGAGAAGGAAAGCCTGCAGGAGGAATGCCCTCTGTCTTTTATGGTAAATTTATGCCTGAACTGATTTATTTAATCCTGATTTACTAATCTGCAATGCCATGAAAGCTGCAGGGAGAAGGAACTGTGTGCCCTGCTAAGGCTCATGGACTCCTGTTTTTGTTCCCCTCAGCCTGTGAGGTGGTGGTGGGATTTTAGAGTCAGTCTAATTAGATTTTTTCTTTCCCAGCCCTTTTTTCCAAGGACTTGCTTTTTTCCCCCCTCTCCTCTGACCTCTCACTCATGTTTTCATAGCTGCAGATGAAGTAGGTAGTGATAGTTCTGCTCTCAGTTTAGCTTTTTTTAATGACCAGAAAATCCCATTCAGAGGAGGAGGCTGTGAGGCATTTTGCACTACAGATTCTTCTGTTCTGTGAAATATCTTTTATTAAAACTGTTATTCACAAATCAAAGCAAAGTCACCACCTGATTAAAACTTGATAGGATTAATTTCTTTCCAGGCCGAATTAATTTAATGACATAAGCATAAAGATTTGTCTTTTTCCTCTTTAGGAGTTTCCTCTCATTAATTTTACCACTGCACCATTTCATAGAAACATCTGGATTTGCAGAAAGTTAGCAAAGTGCTTTTTGGTATGCAGAATGATAAACAAATGTGGAGGAATTTGCACAGATGTTAAACAGAGATTTGTGTTCCAAGCTGAACGGTTGTGCAGTGGCCATGGTTTTCAGATTTCCTTAAGGGGCAGAATTTTATCCATTGCCTTAAGAGTGTCTTAAGCTAATTTGAAATTTTTTTTAATGAAATATTGAAAATGAGATCATCCCACCTGAATAGCTGGCCAGGCTCAATGTTGCCATTTAGCAATAATTATCTGACTTGTCTGTTAAAGTATACAGGGGCAACTCTCCAAGAATTACTTGATCTTAGGAAAATATGATCAATTTTAGACAGATGTTGGAGGGTTTTTCACTAAAAAGAGGGGAAATTTGTGCTTCCACCAGAATACAGTCTAGCTGAAGAACTTGTGGATGTGCTTTGAAATGGACTGGGTAGATGACACGCATCTCTCTCTGAAGTCTTGGTCGTTCCTAAATCTCCTGATTCCAGTTATCCCCTTGGAGATGGGTTACACGGAGAGAAGGTGAACAGTCACTGAAAAATAACCTAAATTTCGTGATGTCTCCCAGTGCCCTGCACTCCTCTGAGGCATTTGGTGAGGCTTATGGCTAAACACAGCTTTCCTGGCTGGATGTGAAGACATAAGAATTTTCTCTCCCTGCTGGAGCTTGCTGCCAAACTGGGAAGTCACAGCATTACCTGTAGTGTCCTGGATCAACTCTGTGCTCTGAGCCAATGCAGAGGAGCCTAAATGCAAATTGCTGGATCACAGGATATCAAAGCACTTGGATGATTGTTTCCAAAAAAGTTTAGAGTCTGTTTCTACCTTTTCTTTTTAAAAAATCTCTTTGCAGTCTGGCACACGTACTTAATAATCTATGCTTGTCTCTATGTAAATAATTAATCAGAAAAGGAAAATAATATAAATCCTAGCTATCATATTGCTATTAAAATTGCAGAAGCATTAGTGCATCCAATAAGTATTGTTTCTGTAATTAGATAACCTTTCTGGGCTGTATTAGCACACGGAGTAGGGAACACAAGACCATCTGCTTGGAGGCACCATGGAGGAGGAGAGAGCTTTGTTTTATTCGGGGACGTGGATTTCCTTGCAGAGGGGACGTGGATTTACTTGCAGAGGGGACGTGGATTTCCTTGCAGAGGGAAGGAATTAGCCTCGTACAGGAGATCATTTATCCCTCTCCCTTTCCCTGAGAGCTGCCTGAGCACAGTGGTTGAGGTCTGCCTGAGCTGATCCAAGGTCAGGATCACCAGGATCCATGTCAGCCCTGGTCACACGTCCCCATGTGTCACTGCAGGTGTGACACCCCTGTCCTGTCCTGCTGCTGTGTCCTCCAGGCCTGTGCTTGCTCTGGAGTAGTCATTTCCACAGCCTGATGAGGTGAGGCAGAGGGGATGGATAGCTGAGCTGGACAGCTGGGGACCTGCCAAATCTTTTCCCTGGATTTCTGGGGGGTTTTGCCTTGACTGCAGAGCTTTCAGTCTGCGAGGAAATGGGTAGGAGAGGGAGCACAATGAGATCACTGGACTCTTGCCTGTGACTTAAACCCAACTGGTATTGGGCAAAGATGGGCAAATATTCACTTTGTCCCCACTGTGTCACCTGCATCCCTCCTGTCACACCAAAGATGCCTCTTAGCAGCATCTTAACATTGGAAGGACACAGACTCATAGCCATGAGTTATTTTTTTCACATAAATGATACATTCTTTTTTTTTTTTTTTTTTTTT